>CAVNYN010270637.1:0-60221 GCA_963692815.1 Nyctanthes arbor-tristis | reverse complement strand
GCCTATTATGAATAATAGGCGTCGGTTCCTTAAGAGAACCGACGCCTTTTATTGAGTATAGGCGTTGGTTATAAATTTACAACTGACGCCTATAATTTAAACATACGTTACACGTCGGTTCTTAGGCAGAACCGACGTGTATTCTTTCAAGTTTAATTTCAAAATTGCTACCGCGTCTAGTATAGGCGTCGTTTATTACAAGAACCGACGTGTGACATAGATTTTTATTTCAAATTCTGTAGTAGTGAGTTGACGTGTCATCATCAAAAAATTCATTCATAAAATATACGTCCCAACTAAAAATTTTAACATATCACGATCATTGGGTTTAGTTAATGTATTGAAAATTTATAATAATTTTATTATTGCATAATATTAAGTGATCTTCCCTTACAATGCTCAGGTAAAAATCTAGTTAAATAAACATCAATATATATTGGAAATAAATAAATGCTTATTCACAATTCAATCTGTGTCCTAACAGTTTATTGGGCACAACCTAACATTTTCATCGTCAGATACTCAAAGTATATTTAACACCATCAGCAGCAGAGATTTATTTCTACACAATTCAACCTGAAGAAGAGTAAAACTTTCATGGAAGAAGAATAAATAGAAACCATTGGAAGAACCAAAATAACAAATTCAAAATAAGGAAAATGGTTGGGCATTGAAACAAATCCTAGACAAGATGAAAAGATAATTGAACTGAAATTAAAACTGTACTGGAAAGACCAATAATTAGATGAGCAATCCAAAAATAGAAAATATCAATCCACTTGAGTGCAAACAACGAGCATCAGGGGTGAATTAGGAGTTGATGCAGGCAGAAGTGTGAATGGACGGTTATTCTCTCTCCTTTGATGACTTAAGTATTTATAATAATATTGTTTTCTATAACTGATGGATAAGATAAAATTTTGGACGGTCGTCAAAACTTTGGTTTCATTTATTATTATTATTATTATTATTATTATTATTATTATTATTATTGACAAGAAAGTGGTTACTTATTATTGCGTTGAATCAGAATCTAAAATATATACAATAACAGCTGGCGACTGATGAAACCACATACATGATCGTGAGAGATTAAAACTAATTAAATTTAGCTAATTCATGTGCTACCATGTTAGCTCCTTGTCTAGCAGCTTGGAAACCAAAAGAAGGATGCTTCTGCATTAGTTCATGACTTGCCGCTAAGAAAGCACCTTCACTAGCTCGGAAGCATGGATTATGTACCGCTGTAACTGCATTGATTGAATCTGATTCAATTATGCAATAATGAATCCGTAGCTCAAGTGCAAACCTCATTCATTCTAAAATGGTGAAACACTCCCCGTCATGAGGATCAATATAACCATCAAGATTCCTTGAACAACACGTGATAAACAGCCCCTGATTGTCCCTACAAACAATGCTAATCTTGGAATTTTTTTATCCCATTTTCGTGGCAACATCCACATTCCACGTTAATCTTGGAGGCCCCAGTAGGCGGCTTCAGCAAAAGTATCATGGCAGTTACTTGCTGGACATTTCCCAAAAATAACCTGACTCACTCGAAGCTCCATTAGTGTTGCCTTGGCCTGGTTGAAGATGGCACCTGGATCGCGCATTTTCCCTTCAAAAAACATTTTTATTTTGGCCAACTGGCATCCCCACAACAGAGATAGAAACAACTCGACATCCTCAAGATTAAAATTCCTCCACACAGGAATGAGAATTTAACCAACATGTGCTCCCTACAAGTTCTGTAAGCAATCACTAAACGGACACTAGCGCCATGTTTCTTTGATCTTAGAGCATTCGGTTAAAGCATGTGTGGTAGATTCAGTTTCCCCACTCCTACAGCAAGTCTGTGGAACCAAAATATGTCTCTTATTGAGGGCCAAGTTGGTTGGCAGAATATCATAGAACAATCGCCAACCAAAGATTTTAACCTTTATTGGGATATTTAGGGACCAAAAAAATTTCCACCATAGGAGTGAGTGATACGAGGAATGCCTGGAATTAAGATTTTGCTCCATTGCCACCCAGTATGCTGATTTAATAGTGAAGAGGCCCTGGCGATCATAATGCCATCTAGGAACATCCCTCACCCCTTTGTGTCCTCCCGACATTGAAGAATAATATCACTATCTCTCGGCAAGAACTGGTTTAACACCCCGTTCTCTATTCCACATGCCATCTTCATAATTCTTTAATAAATTATGTTGCAAATGTTCATGTTGGTTTAACAGACATTTGCAATATAATTTAATAATAATAAATTTTCAATGTATTAGTCATTAGTAAATTTTTATTGCTAGCTCCAAACCGGTTTTTTTTTTAATACTCTCAAATGATTTTCTGTCTGTTTTGCCACTAATGGTTTTCACGCTTAAAAATGCTATAAATGCGTAGAAACTATTAACATGCACTATATAGTGTATACATATGATAGTTAACATCTTAAACAATAGATGAATTATTGTTATCTAAAAATATGTTGGTTGCTATGTGGAGTTTTGTTATGTCCCCCTCTTCCTAAAAAAAAAAAAAAAAATCTCATGTTTATTACTTTATCCGTTAGTTTGTTCGAAAATATGGACATATCTTATAATTGGGGCTTTAAGCTTAATATGAAATGCAAGCATGTGGTGAATTTCAAAATAACTATCAGCTTAAATCTCTGCTACTTATGGGAGGTAGTTCCTAACTCCATTAAACATTTCAGTTTAAAGGAAGCTGCGGTTATTGCACGCCAAGAATTACTGGTTTTGGGTAAAGAGGCAATGAAGTAATCAGTATTGGTGTAGTCAAGGGGGCCATAATGGGTACCTTTAGTGATAAAACCTTTGCAATACAATAATTAACGAGAAATCAAAGCAAATAAAACGTGTCACAGTTGAACGAACAAAAAGAACTTAAAAAGAAAAATCTTTGCAATCCTGCTTCAAAAGCCGACGATAGAACCAAGAGGTAGGGGCTGAAATTTGTGATTGATACCAACAGTCACCGAGCCAAACTGTCACCCTCAATTTGGACCAAAAACCGCCCCAAAACGAACCCGTTTCACGTTTCTGGCAACCAAGGAACAAAAGTCTGAAATTTCACAATGTAAATGTACTAAACAGTGAACTCTTAGTGTTGGTCTTCAGAGGAAACCAGAAAAGGGTATAAATACACCTATAGCCATATTGATAAAGGGAAGGAAATCAATCACCAGTGAGCACTTCCTTTTTAGTCAAAGCCGAAAACCATAATCAGTTAAAGGAATATATATATATATATATATCTAGTCCTTTTTGCCAATAAACAAGTATGGGTTTAGGGTGTGTTTGTCAAAACTTATTCGAGTAACTAAAATAAGTTGCTTTCCAGAGTAGGCATGGCATGTTCTTGGTCCCTAATTGGTTTTGGGCGACCGACGGGGTGATACATTGGCACTTTAATAATTTCCAAGCAAAACGGCTTTCTCCTATGGATTTAATAATGATCCCACTTAGTCATTAGTACTGCCCACGGTTTATTAGGTAGCAAAACCTAGCAAATCTCTACCTAATATCTAATAAACGAAAAAACAACATGCAAATTCACAAATAAAAGTGTCCGCCAAAGTTTGGAAATTACAACCTTACAATTTTGTCAACGTAGTCCAAAACCTGTCACAAAATCTATGCCCAAAACACTAACATATATATAGTTCTCCAAGTACTATATACCACAATCAAGCAAGATTGTCAAGCAATAAATGCTAAAGATAAAAAAATGCAGACACACAGTGTACCCAACCCGGCTAACTTGTAACTTACCATTGACTAAAGTCGTATGATGTTATCCTTTCTCCCATCTCACCTAAAGGCAAGCTCAAGGCCTTAACCCAATGAGATAATCAAAGTTTACCATCCACAAGCTCACCAAATGTAACGCCCCGAATTATACATACTCAAAACGTTAGTTGAACTTTTTCTAACAACTTTTCAAACAATCTGAATGCTAAAAATTAAACCTAAAGTGCAGAATTCTTATTTGGATAAAATAGTAAAATTTGTTCTACATAAAATCCCAAATCAATTGATATAAAGTTTTGATGACAAAGTCTTAAATAAAAATGAACTTAGTAAATGACTTTTTAATATCCACTACTACACGTGCCTCCAGCTCCAAAATATGAAAATTTGTTGATTTATGAAAAGGTCGAGTAGTTCATAGAAACACTCAGTAGGCTTAGCGCATATAATAGTCAACTTAGACAAAAATAGCACATGTAAACATGCAATTAAATTCTCAAATATATGATCTCAAATCTCAAATATAATCGTACATTCAATATGAACGTTCTCATGAATTTAATATGCAATTTCTTATGCATATTCCTCATAATTACAGTTTAATGTACATAATTGCCATATAAGTTAACTAATAATGCGTAAAATTGAAATAAATAACTTTTCTATTAAAAAGAGCCTACCTCAACAACGTATTCGAGTTTGAGCAAAAGTCTTGAAGTCACCTAATTACTCCCGCCCTCATCTGGCCAAAAGAAATTAAATTATCTTAGAATAGTGGAAATTTCTTGGGAAAGAGAAATATAAATTCAGGAACTAAATTGAACAATTCAATAATGCAGGGCTAGGGACCAAACGGTAAATGCCAAACTTTAAGGGTAGAAAGGTAAAATCAGAAATTGGAATCTTTATATAACTAAGACTATAACTAGAGGGACTGATTTGTGAGTATACAAAACCTGGGGACCCAGGACCTGAGGTGCAAGATTAATTTAATATAATATTAAATTCTTGATCCCCAATTTCGGCAGAACCCAATTCAGAAATAGGGAAACAAAGAGTTCGACGGGGGAATAAAATTGGGCGTGTGTGAGTGTTTGTGAAGGAAATCGACACCGGCGAGTGAGATTCCAGCAGGATGGGTGAAGAATAATCGTGTTTCTATGCTCTAGGTGTGTGGATAAGACTCACTGATGGGTTTAAGTGAGTTTAAAGATGCGTGAGGGTGGTGGCGGCAAAAGAAGCTTACCGGCTCAAAGTAGAGATTTGTGTGAATATTTTGTTGCAGTGCATTGAATGATTTTGCTTGATGAAGTAAATGGTGAATGAGGATGCTATACATACTACTATTTAGGGGTGATGAGGAAGGAAAGAGGGGGGATTGAATCAATTTGCCTATTTTATTTAAAAAGGATTGAGAACTGATACGTGACTGAGGCTGATGATGAGTTTGCTTGCTAAAAAAATGTGATTAGTATCAATTTAAATTTGGTGATTGATTCTTAGTTTGTCTAAAGATGGAAAATTTGTAAGAAAATATCTTGGAAGACAAATTCAAAACAAGTTGTTAATCTGTGAAGAAATTGGAGTATATTGGGCCAACAATTTATGAATGGATTAAGTGAACTTTCAAACGAATTTTTAGACAAAAAATAAATGATTTGAAAATTCTTGGGCACGAGATGAGTGCACATATTTGGGCTTCAATGTTTAAACTAGACGAGTATGAGTATAAAAATTGTATTAGTTTAGCGAGAGATTATAGCGACTTTTCAAAAAAAGATGTTTAAAATTTTTATCAAAATTTTTGGTCGCTACACCGAAACTCCCACCCGAGCCCACAGAACCTTCATTAGAGATCTCACCTGAATTCAACACCTAAACTCACCGAGACTCTACACTAGAGCTCACAGAACTCAACAGATATTCCCAGATAGAAAACACCACCTACATGCATATCACAAATGTATCTTTACTAGCCTATACCCTTACCACGCAACCATGCACCGTCTAACGCAACATGATTACACAAATACATGCACAAGTCTAAAATTAAACAAATGCAAAACAAAGTGATCATTTATGCAAAAATATATGAGGCTAACTGCATCATCATCTGAGGTGGCAACAACAACATTAGCACCATCCCTTACCTTCTCCTTACCCTTCAAACCAGGGCAATCTCTTTTGAAATGTCCTGTCCTCCCACAATGGTAGCAAGTCTTAGCTTTTGCCATGGATTTCCTTCGCTATCATCATCTTTCCATTTTCCATCTCTTACCAGATGGACCTCACAATTTTTCCTTTCGTTTCTTTCACGTTTCACCTCCTCCTCTTTACTCTTTTAATGCATCAATCACAATATCAAAAGAGAGAGGATCTCTACCATACTTAATTACATTTTTGACATATATATATATATATTAGGAATAGCATTTAAAAGGATAATAGCCTTATACTCATTAGAAATAGTTTCACCACTGTTAACAATATCCTAAACAAGTTTATTGAAAATATCAAGGTCCTCATCCTAGTCTATGGTGGGATCAATTTTGAAAACAAGAAACATTCAAGAATAAAATTTTTATTAGGTGTAGATTGTTTCAAAATAAAATTTTTCCAACTCATCCCAAAGTTTTTTAGTTGAATCATGTTTTCCAACTTTTCACAAAACACAATCAGATAAATGCAAAATGATAGAAGCATAAACAATGTTTTCCAATTGCTTTTAAAACTTTTTGTTACACTAAAATACCTTTTATTTTCTTGTTGCCAAATAAAAAAATCCCTTTTACTGACAAAAGGTTCAAGTCCAAATGTAGTTGACATTTTGAAAATTGCACACAACAAAATGCAAGCAAAACAATATAAAGAAGGACTTGAGTAGATAAAATAAATCCAAACACACCTTAAAGAACTCTTAACTCCCAAGATTCCATGAGAATCATGTTCTCAGGTCAAGGGAAAGCTCCAAACAGATCAAATAAAATGTGGTAAAATACCAAATGGCAATAACAATAGCAACAAAACCACAATAACTAGCAAATTCCAGAAACTCAATGTAAGCAAGAATATATATCACTTAAACCTATAAATCTACCACAAGCAATGACCATTGAGCCACGATAGTCCCCAAACCTAGTGACCACCCCACACAATGGTCTATTAATATACAGTATCAAAAATAAAAAGGTCCAGTCGACATACCCTAACCGAAACTAGTCAACATTGTCTCAGTAATAACTTGCTATATAGAACTCTAAAATTGTTAATTTCGTTCTAATGGAAAGCTTGTGACGAAAGGAGTTCAACGCCACCAGCCACACCGCCACTGGAGCCTCCACTCATCTCCACGCATTGTTAATAGAGGTTGTTCTTCTGGTCCATTATTCAAACGCGTCGCTGCTGGACCACCGTTTGTTGCCATACACTTTCCCCAGTTGTTGCCTGTGACCTGCTTATTCATCTGCTAGGTTCAGATCGCTCAAATGCTCTTCCGATCTGTCAATCCAAGGGTGCATATCTGATTTTAAACCCCTCTTTTCCAAATCTAGTTGTATTTTTCAAAATTCCAGCAAACTTTTGTGATTTGTTGCTCCCAGAAAGCTAACCAGTGGCTCTGATACTAGTTTGTACTGATAAAGCCTTGTAATACAATAATTAACAAGAAATAAAAGCAAATACAAGGTGCCACAGTAAATACTTGAAGGAATAAAAAGAATAGAAAAGGAAAAAACTTTACAATTCTCCTTGGAAAGCCGAAGGTGGAACTGGAAGGTCGGGGCTCAGATTTGTGATTGATGCCAAAGGTCACCAAGCCAAATTGTCACCCTAAATTTGGACCAAGAACCACCCCAAAACCAACCCCAAAAAGAACGTGTTTCACATCTCTAGCAACCAAGGAAAAAAAGTATGAAATTTTACAATGTAAACATACTAAATAGTGAGCTCTCAGTGGTGCTCTTAAAAGGAAACAAGGGAAGGTATAAATACATGCATGGCCATATTGACAGAGGGAAGAAAATCAATGATCAAGCAGCACTTTCTTTTCAGTTTGATTTTCAAAACAAAAAGCCATAATCAATTAAAGGAAAACACATGTAACTGATCCTTTTCACTTTAATAATAATTTCCAAGTAACAGCTTTCACTTATGGATTTAATAAAGTTCCCACTTAACTTTTCACTGTCCTGAGTTTATTATATAGCAAAACCTAACACTGTCCTCTCCAATAGGCCCTAAAAAAATAAAATTATGTAACATTCTCAAATATTTTAAAATTTCTATATTACTCGGAAAATAAAAATTTTGGATCTTATAATATGTACAAATTGTCTGTACTTGAAAAATATTTTTCTCAAATAATATTTTCGACGAAGAATAATTTTGAGCAAATATAATTCATTTTCAAAGTATTCAAATATATTTTGTGAAAATAATGATAATAATAATAATATCAATTATTATTATACTAGTAATCTAATAAAGCCAAATGTATCGCATGAAAAATAAAGTTCACTTATTAATATGTTCAGGGAAGATTGAGGGCTGTCTTTATAAAATACTTTACTTTTTATAAGGTAGTACTAATTATTTTAAGATAAAAGCAATTGTTACCTTTAGGGTACCTCTAGTGGTAGACCTGTAATGCCTACAGTCAGGATTTCGTACACACCCCTGTGCTCACCTTGTAGCTGTCACTACTCTTCATTACCTGCACTGTTACAACTCAAATGGAGAACTATATGAGCTAACACTCAGTAAGTAACTGCATGCATATTATATGATGTTTCCACATACCACAATGCAATAGAGCCCACATCCCCATGTAAAACACCACATGAACTCATATTCAAATGGCCTACACGCAATGTCTTGCCTAAAGGTCCGTTATAGTCTCACCTCGACTCGAGAATCCTTCGACATATCTGTCATTGTCTCAAACTCGGCTCAGGAGATGGCAAGCACTAACTAATATCATCAAATAATCAAGGTCTGGCCATAATATATAATCACTGGGTCTCAACACTGCGTCTGATATATATATCTGGTCAGCCGGTCGTCGGGCCCTTAGCACTCGTGAGTGTATATACCCGTACGACAAACACAATGTGATGTAACTACACAGGGATTACACCATGTTCTGTGGTGTTTCATGCCAATCCCTACGATACATGCATATTCACATCTTTAGCATCATTCTCAAATGTGTGCATATACCTTACCACATCGTATATTGAACAACATACTTCTCAACGGTGCCAATTAAGTCATGCCCAATTTTCTCGTCTCATAATAAAGAAAATATGTCACATAAATATTATTGGGTACAACAGGCATTTAAATATCATGTTGTCACATAGAAACACACAATATTATTGTTTTGCATTGTAGTTGAACCGTTACTTACCTTCATCCTTGGATGTCTATTAGCTTTAATAGTCTTAGCCATCCAAGGCAAATCACGAATCATCAATATCTATCCCAAATTATTAGGATTATTTAACATATGTAAATATCAAATCCTTACATTATTTTTCTCTTAGTCTCAAATTAGGACAAGGTGATAATTGTCACTACTAAAATGCCTATAAAATAATATCATTAACAACTACAATTATATAAGAATCTCAGTCGTAAATAAAATAAATTTATTAATAACATAGTAAAGTATTACCCGTACCATTATGAAGCATGCTGAGTTACATACCTTGTACTCTCACATATTCCAAACCAACTAATAAAAAGTGATACTTATTTCCATTCGAATATAACCGAAGCCATTTCCCTAATAATAAAACCGAAGGCCGGCCAAAAGAACAAGATTCAAGGCCCACTCTAAAGATGGGCCTCCAATAGAGGACACCCACCCTCCACTTGATGAGGGATGAGTTAACGTCCTCCTCGTTTGAAATGGGGGAAATTAATTCCCCACTATTTATAGGCAACCATGCACGATGCATGGTTGCCACGTTTTACATATTTATTTATTTTTTTATTTTTTATATAATGGTGGCACTCCACGTTGTGGAGTGCTGTATGCAGTAGCCACATTAATTCTATTTTTAATCTTTTTTTCCCTTTTCTTTTCCCGACTCGCCTTTTGAATTAATACTTGGTATGTCAAACAATATTCATTTAATGAATTCTTAGTAGTCACATGAACTTTTAACAAAATATTCAATTAAGACACTTTTGAGATTAATAAAACCACTAATTAAAACTTATAGTATTTTAAATTTAATGACTTATAAATATTAACATATTCTTCATTGTTTTTCTTTAATAATAAAATCACATTATCTCATGCAAGCAATTTTTGAATTGTTAATAACATTTAAAATTCTCAGCCCGTTAATTGAAGTATTTTGAAATATAATTTAACTTTCAATTCTATTAAATGTTCACAGGTCTCGTAAAATTATAAAATAATACTTTTAAATTTAGGGCGTTACAAATCCTCCTCCCCTTAAGGAAATTTCGTCCTCAAAGTTCTCATACTATTTCAAACTATCTTCATTCATATAGTTATAGTTACTATAATAAGTTTCTCAATAGTGTACTCATTCCTTTAAAGAAACAACATCACGTTTTAAATCTTATCTCAAGAATATTCTTGTTACTGTATATTGTCTTATGTTCTTAATACTTTGTGCAAAGAATTTATATCTAATAACTTGAAAGGCAAGCACTAAGATATTACTATTTGCAAATCATGTGTTTAGTATATTGCTTATATTTATAAATTTACAACCGTTTCATTCTTAGCCTTAACAATCATCACTCTTAATTTCTCTACTTATGGCTCTATTCAAATCTTTCCAAGTTATGTGTACTCCAAATTATTATTTATTTATTTTGATCTCGATCTTGACTTGTGCACATAGAACACCTAATGAAATGCTAAACTTCTTAATATTGTTATACCGTAAGTTTTCCCAACAATTATAGCCCAAAATAATTACAAAGGTAGCTTATTAATTTCTTATGATATCATTCCTTGCGTGCCTTTCCAAAATTTCCAGGTGGTTTTGTTAAAAAACCTATGGGAGGTTTCTTGAAAATTTTCCATCATTCCTTATCTAATAAAATATATCAACTAAGGAATCTCAAATTGCCATACTTGCCTGGATGTTTCCTGATATAGTTGCTATGACCATAAAATTCATATTTAACACAGAGTAGTACATATGTCATCAATGTCATTCTGAAAATCAATGTTACATATTCATCAATCTTTTTTTTTTTTTTGAAGGAACATATTCATCAATCTTATTCTACACGTAATCGTACCTTTTTCGTATTAATGTTCTTATGATACGCCAAGTAATATAAAAGAAACCAAGGCACATAATCTTCTAGTTTCCCTAATTTATCAACATCATCACATTTCCCTATTATGATGCTTTTTGTCACATGTAATCCTCGATCCTCTACATGTATATGATAACTATCATCTACAACCTAAATCTCACATGAACTTAGAATTTTTATTTAGCCAAAGTACGATTCCAATCATATGAATGATTGGTAATTAATATCAACATTTATAATCATTTCTCATGGCAACCTATAAAACTTATCACCGCATTTCCTTATCAATTAAAATCACTAAACAGTTGATTGATTATCTCAAAAGGTCCCAACAAAATTTAAGTTGTTAATACCCAAAATTTACATATAAACCCAAGATAAAAGCCCTATCAACCATTTTATCATGTGTGTATAATCTTATCTCCAGTTTAGTTACCAACTAAATCTGCCCTTCAGGCAGTTCATCTATTTTATATACCTATCAAGATATGGAATCAAGAATCTAACCTTCTCTTAATATAATTTATTAATGGATTATTCATCTCAGACACATATAATAAGATTATGAGAAGTACACAAATACTTTAACTGTCAAGTTCTATGCATATCCAAGAACATTATTGACGATTATTGAAATAATCATAGTACCATTCATATGAAAACTTTTGATAATATTTTTAATAATTATCGTGTAATTTTCTCATATTAGTACTGATGCATCAATTCTATTGTGATTTTGGAAAGTACATTTCATCTTACACCTTTCACTAGATCTAACATTTGAACTTGAAATTCATTATCATCACATATAGATATCATCCCAAATATCTTTCTCTTTTCCCTGTATGAATCATTTTCAAGGTAAAAACTTGTAGAAAATAATTAGCACAGGAAAAGTGTGCTCTTCCGATCAAGATGCCAGAACTTAGAGAACATTGGAATCAAGGCACAAAAGACTATGTACGCACTCATGTCAACAATTGAAGAAAGGTTGTTTGGGCACATCTTGGATGCAAGTATATGAAAGAAGGCTTGAAACGCTCTAACCATTATTTTAAAAGAAGAATGAGCTCACAATGCAACTCCTCGACAATGAACTATTGTCACTCAAGTCAAATGAGATAACGATGAAAAAGTTTTCAATAAAAGCAAAAGCTCTTTGACATGAAACCTCTGAATGATATTCGATTAATGAAGTCTTAAAATCTAAAATGAGAGGAGTAAAATTTTCACAAACCCATACATGAGTTTAAGGGTTTTATAGTCGCCATGCAAGATTGGTTGGTTAGAGAAACCTTATAGGTCCATTTTAAAATTTGTTGACTGGTCAAAAAGAATTATTGAGCAAATTTCAAGGCCTTAGTAAACATAGAAGAAGAGAGGAAACATTGTTTAGCTATGATATGGAAAGAAGAACATAACTTTATTTTGAGACAAGAGCAACCCAAGAAGATTACTAGATAAAAAGAGAATCATTTGGACGATATAAGTAAACAATGTTTCATGGTATACATATTGTAGAAGAGGCCATTACAATTGAGTTTTTCTATTCAGAAAAATTTTGAGGGAGGGCAATCTCGCAATCCATATAGGTTATAAGAGTGAAGAATAGTGGAACTTTAAGGTATACAATGCAATTATTCGAAAACTCTTTGGGAGTGATCAAACTCAAGCATACAAAAGAAATCTGAAGTTGTATTTCCACATATAAACCTATTTGCTACAAATGATTAGCTTGAGAACCAAAAGCTAGACGTTGTCTTGTGAAGAGTCGTCTGAAAGTGATCTCTTCGACGAATTACATCATAATGATGTGTTTCACGAAAAGTCGTCTTAGCATATACTAGGGAGATAAAGTCACACTTAAAGAATACAGAAGAGAGTCGGTTTTGGCAAAATGAGGAGATATCTTGAGAGAGATCTAAGATGGGTGAGCTATTAATCTTGGGAGAGATAGAAGATATATTGCGAAATCAAGTCACCAAAACCAAACAAGGTCTCAAGGAAACTCAGGTTGTGCTTAAGTCATGTGACAACCAAGAGATAACAAAGTAAATCAGGATACTTTGAAGATGGAATAACAAAAATAAATCATAGTTCTTTGGAGATGGAACTCCATTGAAAGCTATCTCAAGAGGAAGCTCAAACAATTGGAAAGGGACAAAACTTTGCTCAAATTAAAGATATGCTCACTACAAGGATCTTGTAAACTTACAAATATAAGTTAAAATTATTGGGTAAATGAACAGCATCATAAAACATAACAAATTATAATAATACATTAGACTAGGAAAAATGAGTTGAGAAGATAGCAGTATGGGTGAAAGAAGTCTGAATATCCATATCATATCATTATGATATAACCAAAATCGAGTCAAATCATCTCATCCATTTGCATATTTCTTTAGTCAACATCTTTATTCATGTTAACCAAATAATCAATTACATAATCTTCTCAATATCTATCTCAATATGAGATCATACAAACCTAAATTGCAGTTAGACCCATAGGTGTACCTTTACATTCAACTTAAGTCAAGATGACTATGTATAATACATGGCCAACCGATAAGGCAATTAAAATAGGTCCTACTTATGAAGTCTTTACATAATCCTCAATTTAAATACATCCTGTCGTACCTCTTCTTTTACCCAAATTGTATATGTCAAAGTACAACCTCACAACAAATCACCAGTTTCAGTGATTTCTCTACCAAAATAGAATTTTAGGTACCTCAAAGCATAACATATGAGAGGGAATTCAAAAATCCAATCCCAAATCATATGCACCTTCTTCATTGATCCACTTCACTCTATTCATTTCAAAATTCTAGTGTTATACAAATCAATCAGGATCTTCAAAGAATTGTTTTCTCTAGTATATTTGTCCATTCTTTTCTCAAGATAGAAAATGTGCAATACTTATATCATGACAGTTCAGCATGCAAAACTTTCACTGAGTGACAACAGGATACTAGGCACCCAACCACACACGACGTCATGTTAACATCAAGATGAAATCATATGATAGACATCCTTTTCAATCATATGCATGCATGCTTTACATGCATATGTATACTCATTAAGATCAACAAGATAAACAGTTGCAAGTTGTTAATTTATATTTTTGAGAAATTATAAGAAATATCAAGTGACAAATAATATAAAATAATGTGTTATGAACAAGATATCAAAGTGGATACAATTATCATTTTCTTCTTTAAAAATTGATGAGAAATAAAATTTTTTGTACGAATAAAGATAAAATCGACAAAATTCAATTAAAGAAGTTTAGGTCAATTATTCTTTTATAATATGTCTCCTGAAAATTTTTCACAGGAACATAAACTCAAGTGGTCATTTCACTGAAAAAGAACAAATGTTTATTCACAAAATTCACGTAGAAGTTCATCAATATTTTAATTTCAAAAATTCATTTCTTGTAGATCTTTTACTATTTGCACTTGACTCAAAACATACTTAATATATATGGAGTTGTTTTCAAAATAAATACACGTAACTGACCAAGAAGAAATGTTAAGGTTGTCAAGTGTCAAAATTGTCACACTCTTTTCTTAATTAAGAGTCATGATAAAAGAAATGAATTCTTAAATTTTCTTAAATTTAAGGAAACAAAGATAGAATTTGGATGAATTAAAGTTGTTATAGATGAATTAAAATTATTATAGATATTTAGCCAAATACTTTTACCCACAAACAAGTAAAACATAACTTTCAATGAAAGATCGAGTTTAACTAATATTTAAATTTCTTTCTCGCTTAAGTAAAGATGATAGGATAAAAAAAAAATTTTAAGACGAATATTTTGAAAGGAGGTGAGATGCTAAACCAAATTAGTATTATATTATTTATCATCATACTAAATAAAAGATGCTCTTATACCACCCAAGATGTTACACCCTCAAAAATCCTAAAATTTCTATATTACCCAGAAAATAACAATTATAATATTTTTGACAAAAAATAATTTAGAGCAAAAATAAATCATTTTTGAAGTATTGAAATATATTTTATTATAATAATAATTATGATGACGATGATGATAATTATTATTGTTGTTATTGTTATTATTATACTACTAATCTAATGAAGCCAAATTTGTCGTACGATAAATAAAGTTCACTTATTAATATAGGCAGGGAAGATTAAGAATTGTCTTTATAAAATACTTTACTTCAATAAGGCAGTACTAATTATTTTAAGATAAAAGCATTTGTATCCTTTACGGTAAGGATTCCTATACACATCCCTTTGCTTACCTACTTACATTGTTACATCTACAATGTAAAATTATATAAGCTAACACTCAGTAAATAACAACAGGCATATGTATATGATGATTCCGCACACTACAATAGAATAGAGCCCACATCCCCGTGTAAAACACCAATGAGCTCATAATCAAAAGCCATGCATACAATGCCTTGCTTGAAGGTTTGTCATAGTCTTACCTTGACTTGGGAATCCTTCGACGTGCCCATCATTGCCTCAAACTTGGCTCACGAGACGACAAGGACTTACCAATGTAATCAAATAATCAAGGCATGGCCATAACATACAACTTTCTCGTCTCAACACCGCGTCTGGTATATATACCCCATCAGCCGATCGTCAACACTCGCAAGTGTATAGACCTGTACGACAAACACAATGCAATGTAATTACATAGGGATTACACCATCTTTCGTGATGTCTCATGTTAATCACTATGCCATATGCATATTCTCATCTTTATCATCATTCTGAAATGTGTGTATATAGCATACCACATCATATGTTCAACAACGTATGTCTCAACGGTGCCAATTAAGTCACACCCAATTTTCTCATCTCATAACAAAGATCATATATCACATAAATATTATAAGGCATAACAGACATTTAAATATCGCGTTGTCACATAAGAGCACACAATACTATTGTTTTACACATTGTAGTTGAACTGTAACTTATCTCCATGCAAGGGCGGAGGGCCCATAGGTCCAGTGCAGTTCATCGACTGCACTGGACTGCTCAACGGTCTAGTGAAAATAGGGCCTGGACCGCACTAGCTAAAGAAAAAAAATATTTTAGGCCTGAATTCAGCTAAGACCATTTAAGTTAAAAATAAAGGGTTAAATATAATTAGCCCAATAAAGTCCAGCCCAATGTGCCTGATCAATTAAAATATAACCCATTTTCTTTGTCCACATTTTTCTTCTTTCCTCTAATAGAACTAATTTTATCTAAGAACTTTTCCAAATCACTCTCACTCTAGATTTAATGTTTCCACTCTTTATCTTGAGTGATTTTATTTTCAATCAATTTCCTTAATTTTTTGTTTCAATTTATGCCATGTAATCGGATAACTTGAAATTGGTTCTAATATTCGTATCGAGTCAAAAAAGTTAATAGTTCAAGGTCATTAGACCGATTGTAATTATAATTGAAAACAAAATTAATTTTTACCTAAAATAGTGTTAAAATTTTATTCCTTTTCTAAGAGCTATCAGAAATATGACTTTGAGCATAGAAAGGAAATCTCACATTAGTTATTTAGTGAAAAGAATTAAAGACGTATATTTATATTAAGCTATTTGGAGAAGAGTTTGTAATTGTGGGCCTTGAGTTTCCAAAAAAGTTCAAAATTTTAATGGATCATTATTGAAAAAAATTATTATGAACCAGTGAACTTTATTTCACACCTTAGGATTATTTTTCAGATTGATTCCAGCATTTGCAAATGTTCAGAAAATTAGATAGATCATCGAGCCCGATAAGCTAATGGTTTAAGGTTATTGGACTGATTTTACTAAATAATTGAAATAATTTAATTTTTAATTAAAATAATGTGGAAAAAGGACATTTATTTTTATAGTTTTTTAAACTTTACCATTTGAAAAAAAATGTTGAAATTTTGTTTTTCTTTTCAAGATTAATCGAAAATATGACTTTATACATAGAAAAAGAATCTCACATTGGTTATTTAGTAAAAAAAAATTGAGAACATATGTTTATATTAATCTACATAGAGAAGTGATATGCATAATAAGGCCTTAAGCTTTCAAAAAGTTTAAAATTTTAATGAATCATTATTGAGAAAAAAATTATTGTGAATTGTATCTATCTTTATTTTACACTGTCAGATTAATTTCCGGATTGATTTCAGCATCCGCAAATGTTCAGAAAACTGAACGGGTCGTCGAACCGGAAATGTAATAATTCAAGGTCATCGAACCGATTTTAATTAAATAATTAATAAATTAGTTTTCACCTAAAGTAATGTGAAAAAAGAACATTCGATTTTATAATTTTTTTTATCTTTACTATTATGTTTTATTCCCTTTTTAAGAGCAATTAAAAATATAACTTTGGACATAGGAAAAGAATTATATGTTAGTTATTTAGTGAAAAGAATTGAGAATATATACATATATTAAGCTACTTAGAGAAGAGTTATGTATAATAGGACCTTAGCTTATGGGCCTTAAGCTTCCAAAAAGTTTAAAATTTTAATAGATCATTATTGAGAAAAAGTTTACTATAAACTGCAACCGTCTTTATCTCACACCGCCGGATAGTTTTTCAAATTGACTCCAATATTCACAAATATTCAGAAAATCAGACTGGTCATCAAACCAGAAACTCTGGCAGTTCAAGATCATCAGATTAATTTTAACTAAATAATTGAAATAAATTAATTTTTACCTAAACTAATGTGGAAAAATAACATTCTATTTTATAATTTTTTTAATCCTTACCTTTTAAAAAAATGTTGAAATTTTATTTCTTTTTTAAGAGCAATTGAAAATATGACTTTGGGTATAGGAAAAGAATCCCACATTAGTTATTTATTGAAAAGAATTGAGGACGTATGCCTATATTAAACTACTTAGAGAAGCGTTATGCATAGTAGAGCCTTGATTTTTGGGCCTTGAGCTTTCCAAAAGTTTAAAATTTTAATAGATTATTATAAAAAAAAGTTTATTAAAAACCGGTGAACTGTATTCGTCTTTATCTCACACCATAGGATTGTTTTTTGGATTGATTCCAGTATTGGAAAATTTTCTTCAATGTTTTCTTTAGGTTTTTTTTTTAAAGACCATTTTTTATCTTCATTAATGAAAGATATCGTATTATGGGTAGCACCTATATATATATATATTTTTTTTTTTCATACACCTAAACGATTAAATATTATAGTTTAAAGGCTATTACAAATGTGAATTTGTGCATAGAAATGGAATCTCACATTGATTATTTAGTGAAAAGAATTAAGGATGTATGTCTATATTAAACTACTTAGAGAAGGGTTATATATAGTAGGGCCTTAGCTTATGGGTTTTGAGTTTCTGAAAAGTTTAAAATTTTAATAGATCATTATTAAAAAAAGTTTATTGTAAGTCGGTAAACCGTATATGTCTTTATCTCACACTATCAGATTGTTTTTCGAATTGGTTCCAGTATCCGCAAATTTTCTTCAATGTTTTCCTTAGTTCTTTTTTTTCTTTTTTGTAGAGCATTTTTTATCTTCATTAATGAAAGATATCATATTAAGGATAGTACCTATATATATATATATATATATATATATTTGCACACATGTAAACGGTTAAGTATTATGGTTTAAGGGCTATTAGAAATGTGTATTTAATATAGAAAAAGAATCTCACATTGGTCATTTAGTTAAAACAATTGAAGATATATACATATATTAAACTATGTAGAGAATGGTTATGCATAATAGGGTCTTAGCTTATAAGCGTTAAACTTCCAAAATGTTCAAAATTTTAATGTATCATTATTGAAAAAAGTTTATTGTGAACTCGTGAGCCGTCTCCATCTTTATCTCACACTATCGAATTATTTTTCGAATTAGTTCCAATGTTTGAAAATTTTCTTTAATGTTTTCCTTAAGTTTTTTATAGAGCATTTTTTATCTTCATTGATGAAAAATATCGTATTACGGGTAGTATCTATATTATTTTTCTTTATGCATACGTAAACCATCAAATATTATAGTTTAAGGGTCATTGGAAATGTTACTGCTACAAAAAACCGCATTAGGCGTCGGTTTTACCATACATTACGCGTCGGTTCTGGTGGCGACGCTAGCGACAGCGACGCGAATTGTTCGGTTATACGCGTCGGTTTCTGGGCGGCGCATATGATAGACAAAAAGGCGTCGGTTGTATACATACAACTGACGCTCATTGTATTTCTTAATAAAAAAATAAAAATAAAAATAAACTATAGGCGTCGGTTCTTATTGAGGAATTGACGACGCCTATTATCTATTATATGCGTCGGTTGTAAACCAACAACCGATGCCTATAATATGTATATTTTTTTAAATATTGTTTAGACGTCGGTTTTTAAGTAACAACCGATGCCTAATGACGTATTTTTTAATTTTTTTTGAAATTTAGTATAGGCGTCGGTTTTTTGTATAACAACTGACGCATCTATTTTCCTTTTTTTTTCCCAGCATGCATTCAAAATTGTAAGAAACTGTTATAGCTCTACGGAACATATAAATAACAAACACAGCATCCAACAACAAACACAGCACCCAACAACAAACACAGCACCCAACAACAAACACAGCACCCAAAACCAGACACAACATCCAAAGCCCAATACAAACATAACCAACACATGTAAATAATCTAACTACAAAAAATAAAATCACTTACAACTACATTACCTTGAAATTGAATAAATTAATTTAGACCACTATAAATCAAATACTCCGAACATTATAATTACTATATTTCCACTCAAATCATCACAATCTAATTAACCTAACTATATTCAACAACAAGGTCAAAGGTAAGTTATAAATTGTGCAAAAATATTATGCCATTAATAAACCGTTAGAATAATGTATACTTGCTAACTCTTGTAATGTTCATGTTTGCATGAAAATGTATAATGCATAGGTAATCCATATTTCAAAAGAAATAAGATAAAAGATTATACACAATAGTCGATAAAATACTTGGCCCACATATGTCGAATCTCGTCTATCTTCGCATGATCATACGATTCAATATTATATGCCTACAACAAACAAAAAGTAACATAATTATGTGTTAATAAAATATATACATGAAACTTTAGAAAATTCTTAGTTTTCGATAAATATTTATACCTTCTCAAGATATTCTGAACTACCAGAACATTGTGTGACTATATCGTACATATTTTTCAGTACACAATAGCCACACTTGTTGGATCCCAGCTGCTGAGGACACTACAATTTCCAACGAATTGACAATTATCATTAGCAATTAAACCATAAAATTTGAAACTTCAATATATAGTTATTATAACATGTAGATAATACTTTTCATACCTTAATTGATTTCCATATGAGATTGGTCTTCCTCATTTTCCCTGCGCCCACAATGTTCTAGCTACCCTACAATTATAATATATATGTGTGTGTAAAAGTTAAATAAAAGAATCTAATTATAAACGATACCAAACGAAACTTTAGTTAGTGATAATTGCTTACATGTTCAAATCCGCCTTTATCTCAAAAGTGTGCCTATTATTCTCAAGAGAATCCAAGTAGTACACTGTATTACGCTAAAAGCATAGCACAAGCAGTAGCCATTGGTTTCTGTAATATTTTATAATAATGTAAGTTTGCATATGTTAAGCACAAATATTTCAAATTAAGCGAAAGCATGTTTTAAAAAAAAAATCAATTAATATTTGTAATAGTTTTTACCCCTGATGATACGGTATTAGAATGTACTTCTTGTCCATCAAGTTTCCAAGTGCGCTGAGCATGTAGTTGAAACGTGGCTCCCAAACTTGAAAGTTAACAGCCGTAGTCATCAATGGGCAAAGAAACCTGATATTTGTAATCTCGAATTCGTTACATAACTGATGTAGGTACCTGAAATACATTTCATCAGTTGTGAAACGTCAAATAAAAAATTATATAATGTAACTAAATATGAATGAAGAAGTCTTACATTTCCCAAATTTGAAAAATAGATACGGTCAACCATCCCATTCTGAGCAGATCGGCGATATTGTCGACCGAAACATGAATTGTATTGACCTTATCAATGGGATGGTGAAACACATTCACATCCATCGGCACGTCAATGAAATCCATAGAAGGGGCAACCTGATAGCCACGGCGTGCAAATTTTTAAGAACGGGACTCAGGGATGCCAATGTTGCAGCGTCAACAAGAGTAGGCCATGCCAAAGATACTTCAACACTCGTGGGTAGCTCAACACTCGCGGGCTCCTTGCCTTTTTTCCTTGAATGCCGATTGCTCCACTATCTCCGGCTGTGGCTACAATTTAATTGCCATCATACCATGGGTAACACGAAATGCAATGAGAATAGGAGTTTTAATGTAAGTTCAATTCATTACCTCTGGTGGCAACACTAAATGTAAAGGCCACTGAGTGAAACCACCTTCAGCTACATCAACTAACTGCTGTTGAAATGAATTTGACACCGGAAGATTCAAGTTCAATGCTTCAGGATATATAGAGTCAACCAACACTTTGCAATAACCGGACAGTAGCTCTTAACCGTGCACCACCATACAAACTTCAGGTGGATAAACCAGTCCAACTCCTACAATTGTAGTCTCATCGTCACACACAAGGGCGAGACGACACGGGATCGGCTTCTTTGAATATTCAACAGAATTGAACAAAATAACGTTAGTTGTAAGAATTGAAATGAATTTAATGGATTCAAAAACATTATAACGCAACATTGAGTACCTGTACGTCATGATATGAGGGGGGATCGACTGAGTGACGGCTATTACGGGTCGGTGGCCTGGCGGAAGGACTAGCCGCTGTAGGTACCATACATCCAACAAGATCCGGTGGTACTTTTATGCCAAGTTGTTGGAAGATCTGCGACTGCATCCTCTCGAATTGGGCCTGCATATGCGTCATGGTATCATGCCTCACTCGTTCAGTGATGCTCGCAGTGGCCCCTGCTATTATTACCTGCCCAAGATCATCGATCGACACCAGCCCACTTTGTCTTCGCCTCGGCCCTTCAGGTTTTCCGTACACGTCCCTCATAGTGACGTATCCACCATAACCCCTCAGTCGGCCAGGGTGCTCCTTATTGCCTAGAGCAGCCGTCAATATATCCTAATCTCTCTTTGGGACAAATTTTCCGCTGCTGGCATCCTCTTGCATTTCTTTCTGCTTGAAATATTTCAAGATACATATAAGTACACATAAGTTGATATAATGAGAAAAACCAGTAGTACGATTTATATTTATAATTTTCTCAAAAGCCTCCTTCATTGCATCGTTGGGTATGTAGTAATTACCATCTGGCCCCAACTTCAACCTTGCCCGAAGCCAATCGTAACAATGATCCTGGGACTGAATAGTTGATCTAATTGACCCACAAGAGGAAGAGGAAGATAGGGGGTCTGCAACAATCCACTCAGGTCTCCTATGAGCATAACCGACAGATCCTGAAAAGTGTAGGTGCTTGATATGCGCTTGATTCTGTTTCGCCTTCTCGCTTTTCTCCTAAAAATCACATCACAACTGCTTTTATTTACATACCTGTGCAATTTGAAAGTAATACAAACTTTTGTAACTTTCTCACCCTAAATTTGGGAGTGTCACGGTCCTGTTTGAACTTATTCCACATCTCTTCAGTAATGAATGGGTACAGCTCACAAGGAGACTTATATTTCTTGTGCTGCTCTTTGATGTAATTTTTCACTAAGTAAACTTTAAACTGTCTCCAACTAATCCCAGCTACTCTCAAAATAATAGGCTTCAACCTCTCATCTTCGAGATTGAACTTCTTCTGCAAAACATCAAGATTTAGTACCGCTATATCAATGTAAATGTGTGGTGAATTCATACATGTACACTCAATCGATACTTGGATATCCTCCTAAATAAGATCCTTAAGAGAATCCTCAACTTCATGCCAATTGGGGTAGTTTATATGCACATGAATCCGGACCACACTCCCCACGTGGCTGGCCAACTACGTACTAAACGGTCCGATAGGCCTACCAAGCTCGTCGAACTCAACTACTCTTGAAGCATCATCCGTCTTCTTCAACTTTTTACAAGTTGTAGGACCTGTCGTCCATTTTTTTTGCTAACATTTTCATCATCCATCGCGACGTAACTACCTGCATAGAAAGCACAACATGTATAAACCAGTATGATCAAATTAGCATGTGTATATATATATATATATCATAATCCAATAACAAGATATTAGCATGATATGCATAAATCATGAGTGATGGTCAATCCACAGGCCTTCCTCATTATCTGAACGCAGATAATTTGTCTCTAGGTTATCATCTCCTATAGGAATGTGATCTACTCCAACTAAGAATGGAGGGGTCTCGTCAAACTAATCATATTCTTCTTCGTTAGTAACATCCTCGATGCCAAATTTTTGTCTTTTGCCTTGAAGGACAACTTACCACCTAGACTCAATAGGATCAACAATGTAGAAGACTTGCTTTGCTTGAGATGCAAGTATGAAAGGATGATCAAGATAGCCTATCCGACTAAAGTCTACTAGGGTGAAACCCGATTCGTCAACTTAAACACCCCGGCGGTTTTCAACCAATTTACAGCGAAACAGAGGAACCTTGAAAACCTTGTAATCAAATTCTCAAATTTTTTCAATAACACCATAATACGACATTGCGGCATCCCCCCAACCTTGCTTCAGTTGCACTAGAATATGCAGATGATAGTGCTACCAACGTCACTCCACTGTTCTGCATTGTACTCTTATCATCTTGACGTTTTGTGTACAACGTGTACCCATTAATGTCATATCCTTGATAAGAGGAAACAGCCACCCCCGGGCCATACGCCAACCATTTTATTGTTTCTAAAATGGTGTTTTCCGTGTCCAACAAATGCTAGATAACTCTATCTTTGAACCATGGTATAAATGAGCGATTATGTTCTTTGTTCAACCACAAATAACCTCTTAAAGGATTCTGTTGCCTTAACAATAACATGTGCTCCTCCAAATATGGGCAGACTACAGTAAGGTGCTGTAAGACAAGGAGGTGTGCTTTATCTCGTATTACAGCTGTGGGCACAAATGATTTGAATCCAATCGTACATTTACCTCCTAGTCGACCCTCGTGCCGCGATTTAGGAATACCAATGGCTTCCAACCCAGCTAGGTAATTAGTACAAAATTCAATTGCCTCCTCAGTGGCATAACCTTCAATGATATTACCTTCCGGTCGAGATCGACTTCTGACGTGTTCTTTCAGGATACACATGTATCTCTCAAATAGGTACATGTACCTCAAGAACACCGGACCACAAATCTTAATTTCTCTCACCAAATGCACAATTAAATGCACCATAATGTCAAAAAATGATGGCGAAAAATACATTTCCATCTGGCATAAAGTCATCACAACATCAGCCTGCAAAGCATCTAACGTCTCTGGATCAATTACCTGCCACAAATCTTGTTGAAGAAAAAGCAGAGCTTAGTTATGACATGTCTAATATGTTTAGGCAATATACCCCGTATTGCAACTGGTAAAAAATGTTGCATTAAAACATGACAATTGTGAGACTTCATACCAACCAATTTCAAGTCTTCCATCGAGACAAGCCTCTTGATGTTTGATGAATAACCAGACGGAACCTTAATAGCATTCAGGCACTCACAAAAACTTGTTTTCTCTTGTTTAGACAAGGTATAGCATGCAAGAGGCAAATATGTACGCTTTCCTAACTCCTGCGGTGCCAACTGGTCTCGTATGCCCATTTCGACCATGTCTTTTCTAACTTTGACACCATCTTTCGTCTTTGTTGGGATATTCAATAAAGTTTCGATCACACTATCACAGACATTCTTCTCTACATGTATTAAATCAAGTCAGTGTCTAACTTGCAAGTGCGGCCAGTATGGTAGATCCCAAAATATCGATTTCTTCTTCCATAGACCTTTTTGAGGAGGCTTAGAGGTTTTACCAAACACAACCTTTACATCTTGGATTCTTTCATAAATATGTCTTCCTGTAAAAGGCAAGCGGACAACTCAAGCCTCGGTTTTCCCATTGAAAACCTTTTTCTTCTTTCGATATGGGTGGTCAAGAGGGTGAAATGCACGATGACCCATGAAGACATTTTTCTTACAATTATTCAACCAAAGATCGATCGTCTCATCTTCACAAATGGGGCATGCTTTGGCTCCTTTAGTAGTATAACCTGACAGGTTACCATATGCTAGAAAGTCATTTATGGTGTAAAAAATCATGGCTCGCAATATGAAATGCTTCTGCTCATATGCATCAAACACTGAGACCTCTGATCGGCTTGCAAGTAAGTTACTATTACACCTTTATCTAGCTTTTTAGTAAAAGATTATGTTTATTAGTACATGGAAAGAGTCATGAAAAATAGGAATTAAATGAGATGAAATTCCTTGGTATATTGGCATTGGTTAGTTCTCTTCTTAAAGTATCAACTTGGAGGTATGAATCTTGAACTTGGACAAGAATATGACCCTTACAAAGTAATAGAAGAAAGCACCAAAATATAGGAACAAGTCATTAAGGAAACTAACCCTTGGAAAACTTCACTAAAGGTAATGAAAACAAGAAAAATTTGGATGAAAAGATCATAACTTTCAATTTGGTTCCAAGTGTTAAAGTAACCATCAGAGTGTTATATAGCCTCTATTTATACTAGAGTATCTTTTAGGATCAAAATAATTACAAGAAAAGCAATAAAAAGGGAACAGAAAGGGTCAAAAGTTCAAAGAAATAGTGCTACCCAAACAGCAGTGCAAGGGCCAGGTGCACTGATTTAATGATGCATCCGCACTTACATTTTGCTCCTATCCAGGCCAATAAAAAAAATTGCTACGCGGTGCGGGCGCCTTGTTAACGGTGCGGCCGTACCGTTCAACCGAAAGGCCGGTGTGGGTGCCCTGGCACAATGGTGCGGCCGCACAGAGCCTAAGTTGGTGGAACCCAAGATTTTTTCTGAAAAATTTGCAGTCAAGTCTCTGAGCTTTTTGATTTTGTCTAGATCAGTCTAAAGCCATAGATTTTTTTCCAAAAAATTGCAATTGGGTCTCCGAACTTCCTGATTTCTTCTATATTGAACCGAAAGACTTATTTTGTACTCTTTTAACTTTCGAACTTTATTTCTTTCACATGATTGACCCCTTCATCAATAAAAATGATTTTTTTGACTATCTTGTGTCTAAATCAAACTCGGTCTTCAATACCTTTCCTATTTAAACTTGACTTTTGAAATTTTTGTACAAATTCCGTTATTGACAGCCGAATTTCTTTGGCCTTTGATTGCAATGGGACCCATCAGTACGCGAACCAAATTTTGACTTCCTTGAATCTCATCAATAAATATAATTTTTTATCAATACATTTGAGTACAATTTTTGAGTAATTAAAGGTAAATGGATGCCTCATTTTATGCAAAAATATAAATGTATACCCAAGAGATTTAACAAAAATAAGTGGTCAAGAACTCAATTGCCAAATAATTTATAGTGACAAATTTTGAGCTATAAATTAAACTCATGGACAGTTAAAATTGACTCAATTGATTGTAATGAGAATTGTTTTAAACTAATAGATTAAGTGGTTCTAGAAGTGTTGACACCCACCAAATTTTGTCATGAACAATGATGAATTTGAGTTGCATCTTTGATCCCTTGATTTGATACTTGTAAATTGAACATATATGGCAAGGACATGGCAAGCGGCTCAACTTGTTTGAATTCTTGTGATTTTATTGATTACAAAACACTCCAAGGCAATATACAAATATGCCTAAACTTTAAGCATGAAGTATTGTTCATTTTATGCCCTTCGATTCGATCCATTGCCTCATTCATTGTTGTGTCTCGATAAACCTTTGCATATCATTTTAATGTGTATTCGAACACTTGTTGTCTTACCTAGCCTTTTCAATATTCTTTAAACCAAGAATTTGCTTTGCCAAACCTGATTTCCTTGGAGTGTAACTTTGCACCCCCCAAGTTACTAAGAATTGCTATTCGTCATGTGATTCTTGAAATAATATCTTTTTGCTCGAAAAGGCCATACTTGGAGAAATCTATTCAGGCAAATTGTCTAAAGCACTTGTTTCCTTCTGCTAGACCAAATACTCATTTTATATTTCTTGTCTGAAAATTTTATTTCATTGGATATAGCACTTATGCTTATAATTGATTGACATTACTCCTTTTCCTTATGTATTCTTAATAAACCCCTTTGCGCTTTATTCGTCAACAAATGTTTCACTGCTTTGTACTTGAACTAGAGAACAATTCCCTCTTTTAATACTAGTAACCTCTTTATTTTGAGACCTTAGTTTCTTTTTAACCCTTCACTTGATTTAGACCTTTTCATATACCCAAGAATAATTTAGAACAATTCAACCATGCGAAAATTCTCTTTGACAACAAATGGAAACACCTTGATAAAAAAACTTTCCTTCGATGTATGAGTCATCAATTCCTTGAAAAATTGAATTTTTGGGAAAATTTGTTTTTCTCCTCCTCCTTTCTTATTCTCATCACTGTTGATTGTCCTTCATTGCCTACTTGGAACCTTGGAATCTCCTTTGGCCTATCTTTTTTTTCTTATTGCCTTTTCTTGACAGTATGCCTTTGTTCAGTACCTTTTGTTACCAATTGATTAAACCCATGCAGTTGTTTGATTATTGCCCATCGACAATGATTAATTCTCATAATTTTGAAAACCTTATTTGCTTGACAAAGGTGTTTCCACCTCCAATCTCTTCAATTTGGTCAATTACAAGGGACATCAACTCTTTGATTTTGATTATTTGTCATTCTCCTTGTTAACTTTCATCATGCCAATGTCCCTCATTTTATTTGTTATTCAAAATGACTTTGATATACAAGTTTGACATTAGTACCTTGAAAAATTGAAATTTGGGGAGAATTTGTTTCTTTTCTTCTCTTTTTTTCTTGTTCTCATCTACTTTCGATCATCCTTGATTGCTTACTTGATATCTCGGAGTCATTTTGGCCTCTATTATTTATTTTGCCTTTCTTGACTACATGATTTCGTTCAATGCCTTTTGGTTATTACCTATTAACAATGGTCCTTTTTGCAATTTAGAAAACCTTAATTGCCTAACAATGAACTTATGAGAGATTGACTTTATGTTTCCGCTTGTTTTCCCTTCAACTTTGTTTTGTTTCATGAGACACCAACCCTTCTACGGTTCATTATTATTTGTTATTTTGTTAACTCTTCCAATGCCAAAGTTCCTCTAATTTTGTCAAATTCTAAAACTGATTTGGTTTATCCTTCCGCTTGGTTTCTTGTCTTGTTTAGTCCTTGCCATTTGATTTAAAGTTCAACATGAAATTTACAAAACAAGTATGGAACATTAGCTTGAAAAAACTGAGAACAGACTTGAAATAGTTTTGAGAGACTACAATTCAAGGAATCAAACTTTGCTAATTGTTATTGAAAATGATCAAAGGGTAGTTTAAACCCATTTTGAATAAAGTTAAAATAAAATTTCGGGTTATTGGATTGTTAAATTTTGAATATTTGCTCAACCCAAATTTTTTAACTTATGGTATATTTGGATTAAGGAGAAAAATAAATTTTTTGAATTTCGACATTGAAGATGGATGGAAAGCTCATGTATAAAGAAGGGAGGCTAGAGTTCCGTGCATGCTCCTAACTGTAAAAGGAATGAGAGTGCGCAGCGGAAGCAATTTATGTATTGATAGAAAGAAAGCAACTTACGTAATGATATTACGAAAGAGAAATAGAAAGAAACACCTCCCATCCAGAGAGTTTGATGAAATTTGAAAAAGTAACTTACACCTTGAATAATTCCCACGTACGTATGGATTTTGAGGACAAAATTCATTTAGGGGGTAGATTGTAACATCTCACAAAATTTTATAAACAAATTATACAATAAATCATGATTTTGATAATGATGAGATGAATTAACAGGTAACACGATATAACGCCAAGAAGTAGAATGTGACCATATATAACCATATTGAATCGTAAACTTAGAGGATTGTCAAGAATTAGAATGTAACATGTAATTGTATTGAATTGCATCAATTAAAAAGATATAAGTTTTGTCACTTAAATGAATGCCAAAAATTTAAATATGGTACCATGATCAAATGGAATTGCATTAGTTGACACTTAATTAAATGCCAAGAATGGGAATGTGACAACGTGATCAAATTGAATTGCCTCCATTGTAAAGTTACAAGATTGTTATCCAAATGAATTCCAAAAATTAGAAGATGATCATTGTATATTTTGACAATGAATTAGAAGGTGGTTATTAACAATTTGAGCGATATTTTGACAATGAAATTAGATAACCACGTGAATTGCATAAATTATGTTACAAGACTCAAAGATTGTCACTTGAGTGATGCCTCGAGACAACAATGTGATTATTGTTTAACATGACTTGAAGCCCAATCACCTAATTGTAAAATCATGTTAAGTGTAAGGTCTTGAATAACAAAGATTAAAATATCATAACTTAATTATAAGACAACACAAAATATAAGGACTTCTCAAGCTATAAACGAATTAATCTCATTTCGCCACATAGCCTCCCAAAATATAAGGCACACATCGCACCACGTGTCGAGTTCTGATTGACAGAATTCAAAGGTTTATTAAAAATAACTAACTCTGGATATTTTTGAACTACTATAAACAGGGGAGGGGATATCAGGTTTCTCCAACCTATCCCTTCTCCGTCTCCCTTCCACATTCTCCCCCTTCCCCACTATAATTGTCTTATGGCCATTTGTCTTGCTTCCCATTGGAAGATCTCAAGATCTTCAAGTATAAAATTCTTCCAAAAGGGGAAAGGGTAATATAAAACAACAAAACATTTCCCTTTCACTTGAAACAGGGCCCCTTTTCATATATAGGGAAAATCCAACTTGAAGACATAATCTTGACTGATAAATAGCAAGGCATTGAAAGCATTTGTCAAGAATTAAAAGAATCTTCGAAAAAACCAAGTTCAAGTAGTGAGTAACTAATGCTTTGATTCCCTTTTCGTATTCTTGAAGTTTGATAAGAAAAGCATGGTTTTGATTTAAGTTTCCATGAGATGAATATGGATTTTGATGCATTAAAAAGAAAGATTGATTTATTGCATTTGAACAACTAGTTGCTCTACCCGTTTTGTCTTTGCTTTGCTTTGCTTTGTTGCCATACTAGGAGTGTTATGACCCGAATTTTCTAAATTTATTTTCTACTATATGCTCAGGTCAAAGTCAAAGATTGTTGGGTCAAATGGTTAAAGTAAATAGATTGATTATTTGAGGGCTTATGTGTAAATCATTATAGATCAAGTGGCAATTTAAGTTACTTAATTAAGTTGAGGGATCTGGGTGCAATTATACCTAAATGTCTAAGACTTGCTTGGAAGTTGATTTTCACACACATTACACACACCAGAAACGCACGACTCTCAGCAGAACCAAGAAGAAATAAGGATAAAAAGAAAAAGGAAAAGAAAAAGACAACAATGAGAATTGGGGACTTTTTGCACTGTGTTGGCGCAGTTCAACAAAACTGCATCCATTTTTATTTCGCAAAACTATAGAGGTAAGTCAATAGGAGATTTCTAGGGTTTATGTGTTTTGGTAATTGGCATTAATTTCGTGGGTTATTTGATGAATTGAGGCTTAATTATTATTCTCTGTGTAATTAAAATGATGGATTTTAACCTTACAATTCGTATTACCTATTATTATGGGATTTTGGATAAACCCTAGATATGGAATTTGGGGATTTGGGTGAATTATGATTAATAATGGTGATTCAAGACATAATAATGGTGGAAAATGAGTAGGTAATGAGTTGGAAAAGTTTATGGATATCGATTTCTCTAAATATACTTAAAGTGGGTATTTGGAAGTTATGGTGTTATTAAGATTGAGAATTTGGTTTAAGAATATGAGCAATTTATTTTTAACAGTGGGAATTAGTAGAATGTTGGAAATACGTAGAAAGTGGGAATATGTGAATTTTGGTCTAGTCGCATCTTCAAGAGATTTATGGCGGCATATTTAGTAATCATACGTTCTCATAATTTCATGTGGTGACGAGGAGGTTGGGAAAACCTATTAACCACAATAGAGTGTAGCTATAAACTCTATGAATGGAAAAATTATTTTTCCAAATTATCTAGCCAGGTTTCTTATTTTATTTTAGTTATGAGTTCATTATAAAATTTAAATTTAGCATGTTTCCTTTCTATATCATTATGTGAATTTTCCATGAAATATTCAATCATATTATTATGTTTAAAGGAGAATTTTAAAGGGAGCATGCTGATGTTATCTAAAATTTCTTTGGAAGCACGGTATGTTATGTCGAGATATTTTAAATAAGTACGATATAGCATGGTATGAAATTAAGGGAAAAGCATAATACATTATGTTATGGAATTTTTATGAAATGCATGTTATAAAGGCTATTTTAAAACCACCACAAGTACCGATATGATTACCCGCTTGCACTGTTGTGATCTGTTCCACAGTGCTAGACTACTTTTATGTATAAGTCTTTGAGACCCATCGTCATGCACACATAGGCTTTGGGCCGTGTATAGTGGTGTTAGCCTTTGGGGCTTGCTCTATGCGCGTAGGACTACGTTATGCTATGTTTTATGTTGAGAAGTATGCCTCGTACATCGATATCACTCAGTACACATGGCTACTACTCAGTGGTACATCTGGTGGGAATTTTTTAATATGTTATTATGTGTTTCAAAGCTTAATTTACAGTTTTTACATGAATTGCCTATGCTGGATCTCTTACTCAAATTCATTTATAAAATCCTTTGCATTGGATTATATATTATGTATCAAATAATTAAATGGAATTTCATAAATAAGTAGCATGGAAAAACTACCTATATGTATTTGCAAACTCATCCATCTCATTGAGTTACAACCTCATATATTTTCTAATGTTTTTCTTACCAAGAGGAGTAGGTTGGATTGCCTATGACCTTCAGATTTTACTAGCACATTCTAGATTGTACAACGAAGCACATTTTATTATTTCACGAAATATTGACATATTTCACATTCTTTTAATTCTTATGCAAGCTAGAAACTTGAGTATTGCAAATGGTTTATTTCATTTTGATGTCGGGCGAATTTCAAAACTATTTACATTCTTGTGGAGTTTTAATTGATGAATGGTGTTGGGGATCAATGTGTATGGATTTAGTTGTGGATTTTAAATTTGTCACGGGTTGGATAAGTCTGTTTTACCGGGGAAACTCTATCAAAATTTCTGTAAAATCATTTTAGTCCAAAAGTTTTATACATTTTCAAGACAAGTTTAGTTTGCCTTGGAGGTGGGTCTTGGTTAAGCTGGTTTTCATCGTTAGTGCACACCACGTGTCAAGCCTATTAGGATGGCTTGGGATGGAGTGTGTCAAGTGGTATTAGAGAAAAAGGGTCCTGGAGTCATAGGATTGCATTACATGATTTTCTCAACCTGTTTAACATTGCATAACACATTTTCTCATAAATTCATATCATTTTGTAGAATCATCATGCCTCCTCATGGTAAACCTAAAAAACAGGCAAAGGCTCAAGCGCGACATGCTTCTGATGAGGGAATTAGATAGGAGAATGTAGTTGAGGAATCAGTTCATCAGCCTACTGATGGATGGGGACAAGGCAATGCTCCTCCTGATGTCAATTTGATAGCACAGCTTGCCTTTGTCCTTGTTGTTTTATTGCCAAGCCGCGGGCAAGACACCAGTATTGGGAGGGCGAGGAAGTCAAGGGCTGAGTATTTTGTGGGTACAACTGATCTAGCTAATGTTGAGGCTTGGTTAAAGAGTCTTGAAAATATTTTTGAGGTTATGGAGTGCCCAGAAGACAAAAAGGTCCATCTTGCCGCCTTCTTACTTAAGGAATTAGCTACAGATTGGTGGGACTCCTTCCGTGATGGACAACCAGATCCCAATGCAATTACTTAGGAGGCTTTCAAGACAGGTTTTGACATAGCTTTCTATCCTCGCTCATTCAGGAGCAATAAACAGTCTAAATTCTTGAGGTTAGTTCAAGGATCTATGACAGTAGCCTAGTACCATAGAAAGTTCATGGAATTATTGAAATATGCTAAGAATTTGGTACTGAATGAGAATGACAAGTGTCATAGATTCGAGGATGAACTACGACGAGACATTGCAGCAGTAGTCACCTCTTTTGGCCATGAAAATTTGGCTGAACTTGTTGAAGCCGCCATGAGGGTTGAAAAATACATGGCTGGTGGAAAAACCAAAGATGAGGCAATGAGGCATCAGGGTAGCTCTAGTCAGGCAAGCTCCCATGGACAACCCAAGAAAAACAGGCAAGGTTTTTGGCCAGGTGCCAATCAAACAAGCAGTTTCAAGTCCAGGTCCCGAAGTTCTAGTTCTAGTTATAGTTCAGGGCACAACCATGGTCTGCATCCTTTGCAACAGCCGATGAGCCAACGGCCACAGCAGAAGGCCTGATCATATCAGAGTTCAAGATCCCGTACCAAGATGTACCCTCAGTGTTAGACCTGTGGAAAGCTTTATTTTGGGGAATGCTTTAAGGGCACTAGAGCGTGTTTTCTATATGGATATCCGGGACACATAAGGAAAGAGTGTCCTACTCTGCTACAGAAGAGCAGTGCCTCTCATGCTATTCCCCATCAGAGATCGGAAGAGCGTCGTGTAGTGCCAGACAAGGTCAAAGAGGTGCACCATTAGGGAATTTCAGGGCAGTTCGTGCTGGACAAGCTCAGATGGCTGGGAGTAGTGGTAGCAGACTGAGAGGTCAGCCAGGACGTCCTCAGGCTCAGGGTAAAGTGTATGCCATGACTCAGTAAGAGGCCCAGGAGTCGCCAGACGTGATTATGGGTACGTTATCTGTCTTTGGTAAATGTGCCCATACTTTGATTGATTCTAGTGCTAGTCATTCTTTTATTTTGCATACATTTGCTGTGCATGCTGATCATATGTTAGAGTCCTTAGACAGTAAATTAATAGTGGCTACCCCAGTAGGTGTATCACTTGTAGCTGACAGTATTTATAGGGACTGTTTGGTTACTGTTGGAAATCATGGGTTGAAAGCAAATTTGATGTCATTGGGTATACATGATTTCGATATCATCTTGGACATGGATTTCTTAACTGTGAATCATGCTACAGTTGATTGTTTCCGCAAGGAAGTTGTGTTTAGAAGGTCCAGTGAACCTGAAATTTATTTTGTTGGAGAGCGTTGGATCCTACCATCTTATGTGATCTCTGCACTTGATGCTAGGAGATTGCTTTAAAAAGCGTGTCAAGGATATCTAGCTCACGTGATTGATACCGAGATTTCTAAACCAAAATTTGAGGATGTCCCAATTTTACAGGATTTTCCTGAGGTTTTTCCAGATGATCTTCCTTGACTACCACCTGACAGAGAGGTGGAGTTTACTATTAATTTGATCCCGGGGACAGTACCCATGTCACAGGCGCCATACATAATGGCTCCAGCGGAATTGAAGGAGTTGAAAGTTCAGTTGTAGGAGTTGGTGGATAATCTGGTTTCATTAGACCCAGCACATCTCCTTGGAGAGCACCAGTCTCATTTGTGAAGAAGAAAGACGGTATGATGAGACTGTAAATCGACTATAGGCAGTTGAATAAGGTGACAATTCGCAATAAATATCCTTTGCCTAGAAGCGATGACTTGTTTGATCAGATTTGAGGTGCTTCAGTCTTTTCGAAGATTGATTTGTGTTCTGGGTATCATTAGCTTAAAATTAGAGAGGTTGATATGTTAAAGACTACTTTCAGGTCTCAATATGGCCATTATGAATTCTTGGTGATGCCTTTTACACTGACTAATGCACCAGCTGTGTTTATCGATTTGATGAATAGGGTGCTTCAGCCAAATCTCGATAAATTTGTAATTGTTTTCATTGATGATATTCTAATTTATTCTCGTAACTGTGATGAGCTTGCAGATCATTTGAAGATTATTTTACAGCTTTTGCGAGATAAATAGTTGTATGCTGAGTTCAGCAAGTGTGAGTTTTGGCTGGATAAGGTTGTATTTCTGGGTCATGTTATCTCGTCAGAAGGGATTTATGTAGATATTCAAAAGACTGAGGCGGTATAGAATTGGGAACGACCTGCTAATGTGACTGATGACCAGTCTGACTCAGACGGATTCTAAGTTTGTATGGACTGAACAGTGTGAAAACTCTTTTCAGGAATTGAAACACAGGTTGGCCACCGCCCCTATTCTTACACTTCCATCTCCAGGTGAAGAGTTTGTGATATATAGTGATGGCTCGTCAAGGTTTGGGTTGTGTCCTGATGTAACATGGGAAAGTTATAGCTTATGCTTCGAGGCAATTGAAGAAGCATGACACCCTACACATGATCTAGAATTGACTGCAGTGGTGTTGGTATTAAAAGTTTAGAGGCATTACTTGTATAGTAAAAAGTGCCAGATATACACTGATCATAAGAGTTTGAAGCACATCTTTCATCAAAAAGAGTTGAATATGCGGCAAAGGAGGTGGTTAGAGCTGATAAAGGATTATGATTGCAAGATTGACTATCATCTAGGGAAGGCAAATGTTGTAGCAAATGCTCTCAGCAGAAAAATCAATGGTTCTTCAGCTCAACCTCATCTGATGATCTCTTTCCTAATTCGTGAGTTCAGGGAGTTGAATGCTCAGTTGTCATCTACTACCTCAGGGGCAGTACTATCTATTTTCAATGTAAGGCCTACTTTGATGGCCAAGATTAGATCGGATCAATCTCAAGATCTGACATTGAAGATGTTGAAAGAGGAGGTCGATCTTGGATTACGAAAGGATTACAGGGTTAGAGAAGATGGTACCCTTGTCAAGGGAGATAGATTGTGTGTTCCTAATATTTCAGAGCTGAAGGGAGAGATTCTAGAAGAGGCACACTGTTCTACTTACATGATGCACTCAAGTAGTAACAAGATATGTCACACTTTAAAAGAACGCTATTGGTGGCCGGGTATGAAAAAGGACATAGCAGAGTTTGTCTCTAGATGTCTTATTTGTCAGCAAGTGAAGCATGATCACCAAAAGACAGTTGGATTGTTACTGCCTCTATCTATTCCCAAGTGAAAGTGGGAGCACATCACTATAGATTTCCTATTTGGTCTTCCTCGTACTCAGAGAGGTTACGATAGTGTATGGGCAATAATTGACAGATTGACAACAACTACCAGATTCTTGCCAATCAAAGCCACTTACACTCTAAATAAGCTGGCAAAGTTATACATTGATGAGGTAGTCAGCTTGTATAGGGCTCCAGTAACTATTGTGTCAGATAGAGATCCTGATTTACTTCTAAATTCTGGCCTAGCTTGCAGGGAGTTATGGGTACGAAATTACATTTCAGCACAGCCTTTTACTCACAAACAGATGGTCAGTCATAGAGAACTATAGAGACACTAGAAAATATGCTTCGGGCATGTGCTTTGGAGTTTAAGGGCAGTTGGGATGCTTATCTGTCAAAGATGGAATTTGCTTATAATAACAGCTATCATTCTAGTGTTGAAATGGCTTCGTATGAGGCTTTATATGGATGGAAGTGCAGAACTCTAGTATGTTGGAATGAAGTTGGAGAGAGGAAATTGATGGACCAGACCTGGTTGAAACCACTACAGAGAAAGTGAATCTTATCAGGGAAAGGCTTAAGACAGCCCAAGACAGACAGAAGAGCTATGCTGATAAACGAGATCGGAAGAGCGTCGTGTAGTTTGAAATTAGGGACAGAGTTCTTCTGAAATTGTCACCATGGATGGGTGTTTTGTGATTTGGGAAGCGTGGTAAATTGAGTCCACAATACATAGGGTCTTATGAGATCACCGAGCATGTCAGACCAGTTGCATATTGGTTACCATTACCAGCTGACTTATCCAGGATCCATGATGTGTTTCATGTTTCCATGCTTTGAAACTATATTCCAGATCCATCTCATGTGCTAGAGTCACAGCCGATCGAATTAGAGGATAATTTGACTTATGAGGAAGAACCTGAAGAAATACTTGGCTGAAGGTATCAAATGAAAAAGGATAACATTGTCGACATATTTGTCCAAGTGAAATGGAAGGGTCATCTGATAGAAGAGGCCACGTGGGAAGAAGAGAAGGAGATGTGGGGCTAAGTACCCTGACCCCTTTAGCTACTAAATTTCGAGGATTAAATTCTTTTTAGGAAGTAATGTTGTTACAATCCAAATTTTCTAAATTTATTTTCTACCATATGCTTAGGTCAAAGTCAAAGATTGTTGGGTCAAATGGTTAAAGTAAATAGATTAATTATTTGAGGGCTTATGTGCAAACCATAGATCAAGGATCAATTTACGTTACTTAATTAAGTTGAGGAACCTGGGGTGCAATTATACCTAAATGTCTAAGACTTCCTTGGAAGTTGATTTTCACACACATTACACACAGAAATGTATGTCTCTCGGTAGAACCAAGAAGAAATAAGGAGAAAAAGGAAAAGAAAAAGAAATCAAAGAGAATTGGGGACTTTTTTCACTGTGTTGGGGAGATTTAACAGACGTGCATCCATTTTTCTTCCGTAAAACTATAGAGGTAAATCAATAGGAGATTTCTAGGGTTTATGTGTTTTGGTAATTGTCATTAATTTCGTGGGTTATTTGATGAATTGAGGCTTAATTATTATTCTCTGTGTAATTAGAATGATGGATTTTACCCTTAGAATTCGTATTACTTATTATTATGGGATTTTGCATAAACCCTACATATGGAATTTCGGGATTTTGGTGAATTATGGTTAATAATGGTGATTCAAAGCATAATAGTTGTGGAAAATGAGTAGGTAATGAGCTGGAAAAATTTATGGATATGGATTTCTCTAAATGTACTTGAAAGTGGGTATTTGAAAGTTATGGTGTTATTAAGATTGAGAATTTGGTTTAAAAATAGGAGCAATTTATTTTTAACAGTGGGAAATAGTAGAACGTTGGAAATACGCAGAAGGTGGTAATTTGTGAATTTTAGTCTGGTCGCATCTTCAAGAGATTTATGGCGGTATATTTAGTAATCATACGTTCTCATAATTTTAGGTGATGACGAGAAGATTAGGAAAGCCTATCAGCCAGAATAGAATGTAGCTATAAACTCTGTGAGTGGAAAAATTATTTTTCCAAATTATCTAGCCAAGTTTCTCATTTTATTTTAGATATGAGTCCATTATAAAATTTAAATTTAGCATGTTTCCTTTCTATATCATTATGTGAATTTTCCATGAAATATTCAATCATATTATTATGTTTAAAGGGGAATTTTAAAGGGAGCATGCTTATGTTATTTAAAATTTCTTTGGACGTACGGTATGTTATGTCAAGATATTTTAAATAATTACGATATAGCATGTTATGAAATTAAGGCAAAGGCATGATACATTCTGTTATGGAATTTTATGAAACGCATGTTACAAAGGCTATTTTAAAACAACCACAACTACCTATGTGATTACCCGCTCTGCGCTGTTGTGATCTGTTCTATAGTGGTAGACTACATTTATGTATAAGTCTTTGGGATGCATCATCATACACACATAGGCTTTGGGCCGTGTATGATGGTGTTAGCCTTTGAGGCTTGCTCTGTGCGGGTGTGACTACGTTATGTTATGTTTTATGTTGAAAAGTATGCCTCGTACATCAAGATCACTCTATACACATGGCTACTACTCAGTGGTACTTCTGGTGGGAATTTTTTAATCTGTTATTATGTGTTTCAAAGCTTAATTAACAGTTTTTACACTAATTGCCTGTGACGGATCTCCGATCTTTCAAATTCATTTGTAAAATCCTTTGCGTTGGATTATATATTATGTATCAAATAATCAAATGGGATTTTATAAATAAGTAACATGGAAAAACTACCTATATGTATTTGCGAACTTATCCACTCATTGAGTTACCACTTCATATATTTTCTAACGTTTTTCTTACCAGGAGGTGCCCGAGCTTGAATAGGTTGGATTGCTTGCGACTTTCAGATTTTACTACCACATTCTAGATTATACGACGTAGCACATTTTATTATTTCATGAAATATTGAAATATTTCAAATTCTTTTAATTCTCATGCTAGCTATAAACTTGAGTATTGCAAATGGTTTATTTCATTTCGATGTAGGGCGAATTTCAAAACTATTTACATTCTTTTGGAGTTTTAATTGATGAATGGTGTTAGGGATCAATGTGTATGGATTTAGTTGTGGATTTTGAATTTGTCACATGTTGGATAAGTCGCTTTTACAGGGTAAACTCTGTCAAAATTTCTATAAAATCGTTTTAATCCAAAAGTTTTGTACATTTTCAAGACAAGTTTAGTTTGCTTTGGCTGTGGGTCCCGGTCAAACTGGTATCCATTGTCGGGGCATGCTACGTGTCAAGCCTAGTAGGATGGCTTGGGATGGGGCGTGTCAAGGAGCCATCTAATGATAGCGAGATAGGTGACGATTAGTATGCTATTTGTTTGAAATTCCGATCGGGGTTAACTGGGATTCGAATGTGGATTCACTTAAATGTACATAGCCATAATTGAATTGATATTGAACGATATGAATCTTGTGCTACGGATAGTAGTTTAACTAGTTATATGACCTATTTGTGCATTTAAAAACTTTGTGCATGCAATAGTTTGAAAACCTTCAAGCACTTCCTGGTGGTACTGTTACAGCACCCCCTACCTCATGTGGCATGTATTGATGCACGCCACGTGTATTTTAAAATATTATCGTGCATGAATGCATGTCACATGGGGTGGGAGGTGCCGTAACAGCACCTCCGGAAAGTGCTTGAATATTACCGTGCAATAGTTTTCTTGAAAACAAATCTTCAAAATAAAAGGTGGATCAAAAGGTTTTGTTACTCATTGAGTACTTTGTACTCATTTCTCTTTTCTACAATTTCGTAGATAAATAAAGGCATGATCTTTAGAAAACAAGTCATAACTTGGAGCATGCTCGCAAAGAGAGTAGAGTCTTGCATGTGGTGACAACCTGTCTTTGAAGACACTACAAAAGCTATTATGAACTTAATACCTTTTATATTTATAAGTATGTCAAGCTCTCTATAATATATATATATATATATATAGACACACAAACACACAGATACATGCCTTATATATATATACATAATAGTCTTTATAACGATTGGAAGCATACTTTTCAAAATAAAAGCTTTTTAATAATCTAGCTGTGCTTTGTTAACCAACTACACCTATTAATATACTTATTGTGTTCTTTACATTTTATTGAAAAACTTAGTTTTAATGATTCTTTAAAAGTTAATAACTTGTTAGTTTAAGTAAGAGTTGTGCTATTTAAACAAAATCACGTACAAAAGTTCTAACAAAACTAACACGTAGTACAACATTATTTTTCAATACATCACATCACAGTTACATCAATACTAATTATTTATATCACTTGTCAATTTTGTCATCTTTTTTGTCCCTATTTTTTTCTATTTAGAATTATTCTTTAAGTAATTAACTTTAGAGAATGTTAAACTCTAAAACAAAAACAATTTTGTACGTCCCCGTCCCCGTTGTTTGCGTTGACGCTTCCGCTATTGAATTTGTTCATCGATATAAATAATACAAGAAAATTGAAAAATTAGTGAGGTGTGACAAGAAAAAAAGTTTGTATTTTTCTTTAATTTTAATCATGTAATAACATTAATATATTCAAGTAATAAAAAATTTAAAATAGCTTTAGCATATACACACGTTAAATTTTATTTTCTAAGAAATATTTTACTTTAATTTTAATATAAGATATATCGTATTACAAATGGTTTCTTCTTTAATTTCAAGATATATCACTTTTAATATTTTAATTGATTGAACTTTAGTCTGTTTGAAGAATTTATCTTCATTAACAAACAAGGCGTTAGGATTTAACAATACACTTAAATTATTATTTTTATCCTATTTTTATCCTAAAGAACTTATAAGACATTAAGGAATCTCTGCAATGATTAATGAAATGTTAAGATTTAGAAATTAGCAAAAGATTCTACAGCCAGATATATTTATATGAATTTTCCAAATCAAACATTCACACTCAAAATATACAGAATCTAGGAAACCATAAAGATTATTCCAACCAACCTTTCCCGGTAGAAAGCAAAAAGGAAAAAGAAAAGCACAAAATATGGTCGCCATGTATTGGTTGAAAGACATGAAATGCCTCGTTCAAAGTTGTAGAAACATGAAAAGAATTTACGATCTCCAAAAAATTGGTACTGGACAAAAGAAACGGAGAAATAATTTTGGGCATACCTGAAATGTAGTTGCCAACAAAAATATACTGATCTAAAGTAGGTTACCCGTCTCTATAAATATTTTTAAGGGCCCATAAAAATTCTGATTTGCAGCAATTGTAAAATCTCTTCAAGGGTTTTGAATATGGATTGAAATTCGGTGTACAATAAGGAACGATTTGATTCAAATAGAAGAACCATCAGAGCTCAAGATAAATTATCATCATTAAAGAAATCTTCGATTGGAGGAGACGGCTAACGGCAGCAAAGATTTCTGAAGGCAAAGAGAGAGAGAAAAGGCGTGAAGTGAGAGAGAAGAAGAAGAACAGAGAGAGAGAGAGAGAGAGAGAGAGAGAGAGAGTAAAAAGGAAATTAGGTCAAACATATAATTAAACAGCTCGATTACTGCAATTGCTACCACAAGAATATGAGAAAAAACCCAAAATACCCCCAACTTAAGGCAAATGGGCCGGAAATTGTCGGAATTTTTCACTGCACCACCTTTCATTTAATATATATATATATGTATATATATAGATTTCAAAAAGAGAGAAAAAGTTAAAATTAGTAGAGAATCTAATGGAATTTTACTCTTTCTACCATACGTAAAAAAGTTGGGATCTCTAAAGGAATTTACTCTGGTAAATTTCACAAATGGTACTTAACCTTTACAAATAACCATTTCATCTTCAACTTTTTGTCAAGCATGTAGCTCTCCAACTTTTCAAAAATATGCACAAAAGATTCCTGTGAGCAATTTCTATTTATTTTCACGTTTATATGCTGACAAAATGACCATTTTACCTATTATTGTATGAAATAAAAGAAAATTAGTACAAAAACATTTTAAAAAATCTAAAAGATTTTAATAAAAAATGAAAAAATATATTTCTTTCTCTGATTAGTTACTCCTAACTTCCACCATGTACCACCACTATTTCCTTCGCCATTTTTTTTTTTGTGCAGTGGGGAAGGATAAGTCCTCCTCTTAAATTGTCTTTAAAAATAATAAAAAGTGGATTTACCTCCCATTCGTAGCTATATATAGACGCAAAAATTTAGAATGATAGGAGTTAAGGAGTCCTTCCTTTTTATTACCAATAATTCAAACCTTCATTTTCTTCACAAGAAAAATTTATGTATTTTTAATCATTTGCTTATTTATGTTTAAGTTTCGGAGAAAGAATTCATTTTTTCACATCTTAAGGAGTCCTTCCTTTTTATTACCAATAATTCAAACCTTCATTTTCTTCACAAGAAAAATTTATGTATTTTTAATCATTGCTTATTTATGTTTAAGTTTCGGAGAAAGAATTCATTTTTTCACATCTCAATTATCGTTTGCTTATTTATGTTTAAGTTTCAGAGAAAGAATTCATTGGACTATGACACTAGTAGTGGTAGTGGTGTTATTGTTAAGTAAGTAAATGTAAAAGATAATATATTTATCAATATGTATGTATAATTTGTATTATGTGGAAGGTTGTGAAAACTATATATAGATGAATATGTATAAGTATTGAAAGAGAAAGCGACAGAGAGATCAAAATAAATTTTTAAAAGTTGTGTTCTTATTTTTTATTTAAATTTTAATAGAGGATAAAATTATCTTTATAGAAAAAGTGAATAATAAAAATTGATAAAAATAGTATATAGGGACATTTTGTGTATATGTTTAAAACGTTGGAGACCTACACTCTTCAAAAAAAGGTTAATGATGAAATTGTTACATTTTGTAAAAGTTGGGGACTTTTGTGAAATTTGCCCATTTACTTTTTATCACAAGGCAAGCGGTCCTATTCCCTTGACGAGGCACGTCACGGCGCTAGTGTGTGTGTGTACACCTGTCATCATCTTATACAATTCGGATCCCATCCCCATATTCTCATCCAACGGTCTGCACGTCATCTTCCATCCCCCAATTAGGGTTTGTTATTGTTGCAATTTCGTATATAACCTCCACATTTCTTTCCTAGGCCGGTGCGGTGCAGTTCATTCCTGCCCTCCCAAAGTGAAAAAAGAAAGAGAAAAAGGAAATTATCATTTTATCCTTCAATTTTCCCTAAATTTTCACTGAAACACCGAAACACCCGAAAAATTCGTTCATTCTTTACCCTTTCTGTGTATCAATCAAGGGTTTCGTTTTTAGTAAAAACCGAATCAGAAAGGGGACTGAAAAAATTCCCTCTAAACAGCAAGTTTAGTTGGAAAATTAGTGTTAGTGATTTTTGAGAGAAATGGCACAGATTCAGGTGCAACAACAGGCTGCCACTGGTCCTAATGGTGTGGCGGTACCGGCCCAGGCGCCCAGTGGAGGAGCGGGTCAGATTCTGTCAACATCGCTTTATGTTGGGGATTTGGATGTCAATGTGACGGATTCTCAGTTATACGATCTCTTCAACCAGGTTGGTCAGGTTGTTTCTGTCAGGGTTTGTCGCGATCTTGGTACTCGGCGTAGCCTTGGCTATGGTTACGTTAACTACAGCAGCCCACAGGATGGTCAGACCTCTTTTTTCCTCAGATTTGTTTGTGTGAAATTAATGCATTCAGTTTGTTTATGTGTGTGCGCCGAAATGTATGCGAGTAATCTGCTATTTATATGCTTGCTGATATGCATACTGTCGCTCTGTTATTGTAAACTAAAACTAGTAAATCTTCTGAGCATTCCTAATGTAACCTAGTTGTAGTTATGTAAACTGGTGCCAGTTATTGTATAGGAGACCGTTAATGGATTAGTTCTTATTCATGCTATTTTCTTGGGCATTTGAAGAACAGTGTGATATTTCTATAAAATTAGGAACTTTATTGCAGCAACAACTGAGTGGCTTTATGTCATTATCAGTTTGACCTGATGGATTTATGAACAGCCCATGTTGAATTTGTTATATTGTGAGATACTATTGTGGACAGAGCATCTAATAAAAACTTAAGAGACGGAAAATATGGCAACCTTCTTTCAACTTTTTGCTATCTTCACATTTAGAGAACGTAGATTATTTTAGTTATTTAAGATGAGCATCCGATCTACCCAGCATGGTTTAACAAAGCCCAATTCGGATCCATGTTAAGGCCCTCTTAAGATTGAAGTAATCCAAAAGTACTCCAAGGCTTTGTGATGCCCAATGGAATATGAGAAATAACTAGAATTACAGAAGGGGGAAAGACTGAAGGAGGAAGATTGAGATGGGAAAAGAATTAGACTGGCCGAAGAAATATTGAGAAGAAATCACCCCCTCCCCGGGGGGGGGGGGGTTGTGGAATAACAGTTCTATTCATAAATCAAAGTTTAAATAATACAATGAATAAGCCCTCTATTATAGGGTATAAAATTTACCTAATCCTAAATTAAGTAGGAATGTAACTAACTAGAAAAGAAAACAAATAAAAGATATCCCAATTTGAAAAGGAAATAGAAAAACTTAATCAATATCAAACTAGAGTAGAATATAATGATAAACTATAATAATTCCTTGTTCTACTAGGAGATCGGAAGAGCACTTTGACTATGTTTGTTTTTTTGTTGAGGCGTGCACATCAGTTGAGTCAGCCATATGCCTCATAACTACAAAATTCTTCAAACCTATATATGTAAAGTTGTATGGCAAAAAATAGTAATAAATTAATTTGGTTTTATCGTTTCATGAATAACCCATTGCCTACTAAGACGTTAAAGATTTTATTTCTCAGAGGGACATTTTTTATAGCCAATTGTTCTACAGACTAAAATATTGCTTCTTGGTCCCACGTTACTCGATGGATTTTCTCCTTCATTTGTTGCACACTTCAAATTGGTTTTACTCTGAAATTTAAAGAATTGTCTAATTGATTATGCACTTTGCATCTCAACAATTTTTTTACTTTAACTGTAAGGTGAAGTGCCTCAAAATGCGTCAAGACTTATGCCTTTTTGAACATGGATACCCAGTGCTTTTGCCTTGAATATTGAAAATCTAGATTATATTGTGATTTTGTCCATGTACGTGTGCAATCCGGACTGTGCTAAGGATTACTTTGATAACATATACTTGCACAGATGACAGATGTTCTGCTTCTTACTGGTTTAGTTCTTGCTGTATTTGATGTCTTTTTGGATTGCTTGTCTTGTCTACAGCGGCAAGGGCAATTGAAGTGCTGAACTTCACTCCTCTCAGTAACAAGTCGATCAGGATCATGTATTCTCATCGAGACCCCAGTATACGCAAAAGTGGAACTGCAAACATATTTATAAAGGTAACTGATACTTTCAGTTACCCTTTTTTAATTATATATGCGCTGAATTTTACTGCTCTGATCTCAATGTGGATATTCTTTTATTTTTCTTCTTTATGTCTTCTCAATTTGTCTGCTTGTTCCTGTCAGTAGCGTTTGGAATGCTTAAGCTCCATAGTAATCTCTGTGATATTATGTGTGCCATTATTCTTTTCTATACATTTTTGTTATTTATTGCTGAATTTTTGGTTCAAATATTGGGTACCATATTTTGCATATGCAATTTCAATTACAGTACTAAATCATGGGTTATGAATTGCCGTGAACTTGATGTAATACACTTTAACCTTCAGTGGATAATAACCTACGTTGCAGGGAAACGGAAGCTGGACATGAAACAGGACACGACACGAAATGGGAAAACGTTATTTTTAGAAAATGTAGGACACGAAACGTTGCGGAAGAGTTATATAAATATTATTAATTTAATTTTATCATTTAATATTTAACTTCAAAATACTATTAAATATTAATTAAATAATTGAAATAATGAATTCAATCCAATCTAACTAAAACTTCAACATAAAATCATGTTTATCTTAAAATAACTCATAATTCACAAATTAATAACAAAGGGAGAAGAATATTCTTTAGTTTTTCTTTGGTTTAATTGCAATCACGATATCATAAATTGAATTTATAAGTTTATGTATAAAGTTAGATATAAAGTAGTTTCTGCGTAAAACACATAAATATTTAAGTTAATTATAAATTAACTTTTAGTTAAATATAATTAAGATTTTTATTTTTGTTAAACAATTGTAAATTTTTAAGTAAGAGTTTCCTAAAGTTTCTTTAGAGTTTCCATGAAGTTTCCAAATTTTGGAAAAAATGGGAAACTTTTTTAGAGTTTCTGAAACGTTTCTAGAGAGTTTCTGGAGAGTTTTGGTTTCCGACACGAAACGCTGACCTTCTAGGAGTTTCCATGCTTCATAGATAATAACAATGTTGAAACTTAACACTCCAACCTCAGATAGCATGCATTCTAGATTTCTTTAAGAAAAATTATGTAGGAAAAAACTTGAAAAAGGAAGCACCATACATGATAAAATCTGGTGATTCTTGAAGATTGATTTTGTGCCCCTTTTTCAAGTTACATGAACTCTTTCTTTACCAAGTACGTACTACTTTGTATGTGTCGTTAAATCTGAATTTAGAAATTTGTTTATTTTTGTCGTTGTTAAAGATCGCAGTGATAGCTCCCATGGAAGTATCAAGGGAAAACTTGATAACCTCTTTGCTGTGCAATAAAGCTAGGTCGTTGGAGTTGACCTATGATTCACCATTTTGTCGTTTGTCTTTATGTCTACTTTTATATTTATTTATGTGCTTGTTTATTTTCTTCTCCAGAATTTGGACAAGTCTATTGATAACAAAGCATTACATGACACTTTTTCAAGCTTTGGGAACATTCTTTCATGCAAGATCGCAACAGATCCCAATGGCCAGTCCAAGGGCTATGGGTTTGTACAATTTGATAGTGAAGAATCGGCACAAAGTGCTATAGATAAGTTAAATGGCATGCTCATTAACGATAAGCAAGTCTATGTTGGGCATTTCCTCCAAAAGCAGGAGAGAGAATCAACACTGGATAAGACAAAATTCAACAATGTTTATGTGAAAAATCTAGCTGACTCCACTACAGATGATGATTTGAAGAAAATTTTTGGTGCACATGGAATAATTACTAGTGTTGTGGTAATGCGGGATGCCGATGGAAAGTCAAAAGGCTTTGGTTTTGTCAATTTTGAGAATGCAGATGATGCTGCTAAAGCTGTTCAAGCACTAGATGGAAAGAAATTTGATGAAAAGGACTGGTATGTTGGGAAAGCCCAGAAGAAATATGAAAGAGAGCAAGAACTGAAAAGTCGATTTGAGCAGAATGCAAAGGAAGCAGTTGACAAATATCAAGGAGTGAATTTATACATTAAAAATTTGGATGACAGTATTGATGATGACAAACTCAAGGAACTATTTTCAGAGTTTGGTACAATCACATCATGCAAGGTATGTTGGTATGTGCTCCTCAAATACAAGGTGTTATGAGTCAAGTATCTAAATGTTTTTCTACTGTGCTAATTATGGTTCAGCAGTTGTTTTTATTGATTTTTTGGCCTTTATTGTTAGGTTATGCAAGATACCAGTGGTATAACCAAAGGATCTGGATTTGTTGCTTTTTCAACTCCTGAAGAAGCCTCTCGTGCAGTAAGTTAACACTGATATTACTGTGTCATTTTTGTGAGAAATAATAAACCCCATCAAGTTCTTTTTTTGTTGAAAAAAAGCTTTCTGAGATGAATGGAAAAATGGTGGTCAGCAAGCCACTTTATGTTGCACTTGCACAGAGGAAAGAGGAAAGAAGGGCTAGGTTACAGGTATGTCCTATTTGAGAAGCATTTTTTGAAAGATGTAATGACAGAATTATAAGTGTATCTGTTGGCAATTTCATATTGTTTTAAATAAATTCCTGTTTGCATGAAGGGTGGTATTTCTGTTGGCTTTATTAATTATTATTCTCCCCCTGCTACAGGAGAACCGAAGATGAATTATTGTCCAAAAATTTATAAACAATGTAGTTAGTTTTTGTGGTAACACTTTGTATTTTTGCAGGCCCAATTCTCACAAATGAGGCCTGTTGCAATGCCACCAGCGATTTCTCCTCGTATGGCAATGTATCCTCCTGGCGGCCCAGGCATTGGACAGCAACTATTTTATGGGCAAGCTCCTCATGCTCTACTTCCTCCTCAGGTAAATCCTTCTCATCAAGTTACAATTTTTTCAACTTTTGTTCACAGGAGCATTTCTTGCAATGGACCAGATGTATCAAATTTTTCTACGTGCAAGAGGAATCTTTTCCTCCTTTCTCCCTTTGTATATACAAATGTGATAATGTTTCTGTATATACAAATGTGATAATGTTTCTATATTGCACATTGGAAAGTTATTTCCTTTATTTTTATTGATTGTGGGTTCAAATTTGAAATTTGACTGCACAATAGAAAAAGGTCTCCCGCACATTGTGAAATTATTTTCCATTTTTATCCATATTTGGCTTGGGAAGCTTGTATGTAATGAACTTGAAATTTCATTAGGCTGGATTTGGTTATCAGCAGCAGCTTGTTCCAGCAATACGTCCTGCTGGTACTCCTATGCCAAATTTTTTTGTGCCAATGGTCCAACAGGGTCAGCGTCCTGGTGATAGACGAGGAGCTGGTCCTGGGCAACAAACTCAGCAACCAGTGCCATTGATGCCACAGCAGGTCTGTTTATAATTTTTGTAGTCCTATGTTGTGTTAATTTACCATAGAAGCATATTCTTACTATTTTTGTTTCAGATGGTTCCACGGGGAAGGATGTATCGTTATCCTCCTGGCCGCAATGTATCGGATGTTCCAGTGCCTGGAGTTGGGGGAGGTATGCTTTCTTCTCCATACGACATGGGTAGCATGCTTCTTCGAGATGCTGCAATACCACAACCTATGCCAATTACAGCTCTGGCTTCAGCCCTTGCAAATGCAACACCAGAACAACAGAGGACGGTAAGGGGATACCCAATGTGAATTTTAAATTTAGGGTTTTTTTATTATTTTTTTTTTTGTAAGCTTGTTTGAAAATGAGAAGTGCTTTTTCTGAAAAGTAAATTTTTTTTGTGAGGATGTGGTGTATAATCATTTAGTGATTATGAGAAAATGTGTGAAATAAATTTTTGTAGAAGGTATGGGGCTGGAAATGAACCTTGGCTTGGTTACTCGCTTTTAAGTATATACAAGACGCACTTTGTAACTGGGGCTATCGCTACTATTAGGGGGGCAAAAGAAAAAGATGGGAAAGATCTCTAGTTTCATATGCAACTTGTTTGATGTGATTTTTATCTGATGACAGATGTTGGGTGAAAACTTGTATCCTCTCGTTGATCAGCTAGAGCACGAGCATGCTGCAAAAGTTACTGGCATGCTTCTCGAAATGGACCAGACAGAGGTTCTGCATTTACTTGAATCACCAGATGCTTTAAAGGCAAAAGTTGCCGAGGCTATGGAGGTTTTGAGAAATGTTCAGCAGCCGAACAGCCCGGCTGAACAGCTTGCATCACTATCCCTGAATGAAAACCTTGTTTCTTGAGGTTCTCCAACGGTTGCCAGATGCTGTGGTCTACCAGAATCTACTTTTTTGCTAATGAGAGAACTAGAATGCTAGGGTGACTGATCATTTTGGTTGATGTTTAGGATTTCAGATTTGATGGATCGCTTCTTGGTTGCAAAAATGATGTTTTTAATCTTCTCGTTTGCTCATGTTGTACTTCCTCCCGTCTGTGTGTTTATTTATTTATTCTAGTTAAGTGACATAATTTTGTACTCTATTTTTTTTTTTCGTGCTTCCCTTTGGGAAGTATGAGAGCAGGTTTTGCTTCCTCTCGAGGCGAGCTCTCTCTTCTACGCGTGTGACTTCGAAATTGGGTTAGATTGGGAGCTACAATTGTGAGAGTGACTGTCTCTTGCATTTGATAGCTAAACTTGATCTGTTATATTTGGACTAGCAACGCGTATTACTACTTTAAAGCACATTAACGCCCCTGTATTGTCATATAACATTGTACCAAAGGGGATTCTATGGTAATAATAGTATAATGTCAAACATCGCTTCGTGACCAAGAAGCATTACTTATATCAAGCTCATCTACGTAACTCACATTGTTAACACCTTTTTTTATCGTTTTTTTTTCTTTTTTTGAAGTATCAATTTACGTAATTAAACTGAACATATATGCAGACTATTTTTTTTGCCCCAAAATTAACCATGTGGAATCAGAAAGATCTCCTATTAGTGCACTCTATCTGCCAGCCAATTGAATTGGGGAAAAAATGGTGCTTCTGTGTGATGACGTATTCTACTATGGCTATATGTCAATCAGAATAGATCCAGTCATGATACTTAGTCACTAAAAATAGCCAAGTATAACTCATTAATTATTTGTATAGAGACATGTTATTTCTATGTTAGTGCTTACAAAATCTATTATAAAGTAGGGTAAATTCACCATCGTACTTTTATATTAGTTATCCCCCCAATTACACAAGATACAAGGGTAAGACGATAAAATTACTATATATTATAAAAGATTTTGTAAAATTACCTACCAATATCATTTTCCATTTGTATACATGTAGGCAGAGCCAGTTTTGCCATTAAGTAAAAGGACGCATGCACTTCAGGCACCTAGGGGGTGAATTTTCAATTGGGCTTAATTGAGCCTGTAGTAATTTTTATGTAAGTTTGTGAGAGAAAATTAGACAGTATATCCCTTTTTTAACCGGGCCTTAAATTATATCTCTTAAACTAAAATTAATTATAGATTTACCTTTCTTTTTTTTTGGATGGAAAAACTTTTATTTATTCAACCATATCACCAATCAAGGAATACAATACTTCCAGTGTCGAGATACTGGAGAAGAAATAGCATAGGCCACCAAGGAATTAGCGAGCCTATTCCGATGACGAGAGACATATATACACTTCCCACAATGTACCTCATTACAAAGCCATAAAATACCACCATAAACAAGTTCAAAGGCTCCTTTCGACCGAGGATATTCATACCCCAGATTACTTGCATGAGATCGGACCGGATTTCATGCACGTTGTCGCCCTCGCTACGGAACAATTCCAACCCATATCTTACCGCCAATGCCTTCCCCCACCTCCACCACCAAACCCCCTAGCAGCTTTACTGAAAACGCCACCACAATGCACCCCTCCTGATCCCATGCCACACCACCAATTCCCACACTGCCAGCCCGCACTGCTGCATCACAAGAAAGTGTAAGCCCCTCCACATGTAGCGACAGGCCCCTCCATTCCACTCTAGCAACACCCACACCACCATTCCGTCCCCCTCTACTAATTCTCGAGACCCCAGCAATAGTAGTAAAATTATGCCAACAATCCATTGCCAGATCAGCCACTTCCCGACGCTCTCTACTCCCTCCATTGTGGAATATAAGATTTTGCTCATTCCAAATCATCCAAACAACATCCCTACTCGTGCAGCCTCATCCTCTCCAAAATGCTCCAACATAGCCCAAACACTCTCTGCTACCCCCTCACTCGCCCACGGCTTCATCAAATCCCACAATCGTGCACACCGCCACACTTCCTTCACTCGTGACCAGAAGAAGAAAATGTGGTAATGTGATTCGACCGCCCCGCATGTTTCGCACACTAGTTTGTAGTGACCCGAAAATTTTTAGAAATAAATTTTATCAAATAATTACACATCGCCATAATCTCACCAATTTTAAAGTTTGTTTAAGTTCGCACTCGACCATTCAAATACTCCGAAACTTAATTAAAATTTTGTATTAAATAATTTGATTTCTAAACTCTAAATCATTTGCATCAAACGAATTTTTATCTCGGCTATTTTAAAAAAATCCTAGCTCGACTTGTCTTAGCTGTAGTTATTGTTTCGTAATTTATTCAACTTCCATCCAATGTCAAACAACCAAACTAAGTTAGAATACTAACACAAAACCTCATATTTTCACTCAATCTCTACCATCCAAGAAACCAAGTTGCACTAGGAGATTTTGCCTCAAAATCCTATAAAATCACCCCCTCTTCATACGTCTTTTACACACAATTTTCAAAAAATTCACGTATCGAGTTTGGTGTGATTTATCCTCTCCCACATCTACTAGATAGATATGCATTCAAAACATGTACATATGTACCCAGTACACGTCCCTTTCTCCCCTTCAGAATTTCCAATGCATCAACCCATTACATACACAAACTTATCAATATAGATATACACAGATATACATATACCCTGGAACTCGGTTTACAGAGATAGATAGATACACATTCACTATACACACAGACAAACACCATCCCCACGCACCCACGGCACCACAACCACTGCACCACCCCCGTCACCACTGCCTTACCGCCAGCAGGGCCTGCCGCAGCCGTGTTGGTGCTCCCTCACCCAATTCTTGTGTCTGCTTTGGTCTCGGCCAGACTTGTGCTCTTCCGATGGGATTTGGGAATTTTATAAAATTTTGAATTACACCTGAGTCCCTGAGTTCCGTTTCATTTCAGTTCAGCCCTGCACTTTTGCTAAACTTTAAGTTTGTTCAAAACCATCAGCCATGGTCCTTTCTGGACCCAAAGCATTTATATAGCTTTGTTTCAGTCCCCAACATCTGATTATGTTTAAATCAGTCCCTCAAGTTTTTAGATTTGTTTATTGAGTCTTAAACGTTTCCAGATTTATTGAATTAGGTTTCCAGCTTTCCGTTTTCATGAACTCGGCTTGGAGTTTGTCATCCACCTTTTTAGTCCCAGCTCTAAACTATTTTAGTATTTCAATTTAGTCCCTAAAGTTTATTTCCCTTTTTATAAAGTATTATTTCTTTCGTACTAAAATAATTTATTTTATTTTAACTAGACGAGGCGTGAAGATTCATAAACGAGTAAAATTTTTACAAAGGTTGCCAAGCTCACAAGTTTAAAGTAGTTTCATTTTTCTAGAAAAAGTTATTTTCAAAAGTATGCGCAAAATTAATTGATCTGTGTTGTTAGTATGCATGTGAATATGTGAATTATATGCTTATTATAGGCATGAGCTTATTTGTTTTATGCCTAAGACGAGACGAGACGAGACGAGACGAGAATATTACGTTATGCATGCAATACTTGATTACTATGCGCTAGTATTTACTTGCTTTATAGCATGAGACGAGAGTCGAAAACCTGCATTTACCATACGATGCTTGTTTTCGAGTAAAGAACTTATCTGATATGTTCTTGTAGATGCATGTTTATATGTATATTTGTGGTATTAATTAATTAATTTGCACTGAGACTATTGAGTATTTCTATGAAATACTTATCCTTTTAAATTACAAATTTTTGCAGGTTCAGAATCAGAGCAGGGGCACAAAGTAGTGGCGGCATCAAATTTAGAAATTCATTTTGGAATAAATTAAATATTTTTACTTGTTCGTGAATATTTTTGAATTTCTTATTCTTTGACATTAATAAGTTCTATTTTTTCCCAGGATATTATTTTTCAAGTTTATTTTTCCACATATTTTTTACCCGCTGTTAACTTGCTCTTCCGATCTTTTAAAAAAGAAAGAAAATATTGTTAATGTCCCGGGTGCTCAGAATTTGGGGCGTTACAGCTTGGTATTAGAGAAAAGGTCTACGTTTTTGTAGACTTGTAAGATTACTTAAAAAAAGAAAAAAATTTACCAAAATAAAGGTAAGAATTTCTATTGGTTGCCACTGTCATTGCTTCCTCCGTTGACTCTAAAGGTAAAAGAAGATTTATTTGTTTGCTATTTATTTTGAAATTATTTACGATGTTATGTCGAATACATATTATTTATGAGACTTTATCAGACAGATATTTAAGAAAGAAGACTTGTATTCGATTTTATGAAAGAAGCGAGTTTGGGCATAATTGGGCATAGTATGCAATTATTTTAAGAAAAGATTTTATGATTTCTTAGTCCTCGAAATTAACTTAAAATTGACAAAATAGTAGTACTTAGCTGGACTTGCATAAACGGTACTTTCAGATATGGCACTCACGACGAGAAGTAGGATGAAAGAATTCAGGGCAAGAACCAATACAATCTTCCATAGGCACCTGTCATTGAGGTTTGCGCCTGGAGCTACCGTATCAGAACACATACTTGGTTATAATATGGCACGTCATGAAGCCATTGCCAGTGGGTTCAGGACAAATAATACAGACTCTATTGGTCATTGATATCAACATTTCCCGAGAACCGGTGCCCCCAGATCTCCCAATTGCTTGGGGAGTTGAGAAGACGTCATGGGATGGATATTGATTACCAGACTTTCTCTGATGAGCTAGTGATGTGGGGAGAGGCACCTGTGCCAATGCCAGATCCCCGAACCAGTGCAGGAAGTTGTGAATGAGGAGGTGATAGTACTAGATGAGAACCACGAGGTATCTGATGTAGAGTTCGGAGTGTACGGACCTTATGAGTATACCCCAAGTACACCACCAGGCGGAAACACCCCTACTTATACCCCCAATACAGCGCCAGCAGGCAACAGGGGAAACGAATGGCTAGATGAGTAGAGCAGCAGACAGATAGATGGGAACTATAGTTTATGATAGCATTTATTTCAGCTTACAGTTTTATTCATTCATTTGAGATATTTTGTACTCCTCGCTTAAAAGATATTCGTTATTAATGAAATAACGTTTCCGTCTTATCTTTTTGATGATGAATGGTTTTGTTTGTTATATACCGATGTTTGTGTTATAATTGGATAACAATAGGAGTAAACTTGTTTTGGATTCCTCTGTAAAGGAAATGGCATGAGGAAATACACAAGCCAACCTAAAGAGGGATTTGCTCCAAGCAGTGCAAGACCTCAGACAAGGCGCTCCTGTAGCTCAAGCTGCCCCACTCCAGTCCATTGTGGAGCAGTTCCGTAGATGCAGGCCACCTAGGTTTGATGGTGGCAATGATCCATTGGCCGCAAAAGAGTGGATAAGGTCTATTGAAAAGATCTTCCGCCACATCTCATGCCCTGATAATCAGAAGGTGTTGTGTGTAGAATTCATGCTTGAGGGGTGTGTTGGCTATTGGTGGGAGCCCGTGTGTAGGACTAGGACGCTCCTACACGACGCTCTTCCGATCTGAGGGACAAAGGAACCTGACTTGGGAACAGTTCAAGATAGAAATAACAGATAAATATTTCCCACAGGCTCTTCAAGGTCATAAGGAGTCCGAGTTCTTGAATCTGAAGCAAGGCGACTTAGACGTTATTGAGTATGAGAGATCGGAAGAGCACACGTCTGAAAATTTGAGGAGATGTCGAGGTATGCTTCACATTTAGTGAGCACTGAAGTCATGAAAGCTCAAAGGTTCAAAAGAGGTTTGCGTCCGGATATTGGCCAGATTGTTTGCTCTTACTCATTGCCCACTTATGAGCAGGTGGTGAAGATAGCCCAGAAAATAGCATATTCTGGGGCACATTATGATGGTCCAGGGAGTAAGAGCAATCAGCAGAATTAAGGAAAGAGGAAATGGCAAGGGTCGTATCAAGGGCAAAACAAAAACCAGACATCCAATAAGAAGCCAAACACAAGGTCGACGGGTGGACAGAGTGCTAGCTCAATTCCACCATGCCCTAACTGTAAGAAGCTGCACAAGGGAGAGTGCTTATGGGGCAAAGGAGTATGCTATAGGTGCAGTCAACCGGGCCACTTTTCATCTGATTGCCCGAACACTCCTACTCAGAGCACTGACCAGAAGAAGAGTAAGCAGCAGGCTAACAAAGGTAAGGCTCGTGTATTTTCCATGACGCACGAGGATGCCATCAATGATGCTGACAAGGTATACTGATTAATCGTAGTATTCCTGTACATGTCTTGATTTAAATGTTGTGATGTGCAGTTCTTTGATAATAATGTTTCGTGCTCTTCCGATCTGTATACTATCTGTTTCTAGTATTCCTGTATATGTGCTGATAGACTCAAGTGCCACGCATTCTTTTATATCTACCTTATGCCTAGCTAGACTGAAATTGGTAGGAGAGAGAATGGGTAGTTCACTTGAGGTTAACCTCCCTTCATGGGGAACTATTAAGACGGATGATATAGCTAGGACAGTACCGATTGATTTTGACGGACTAATATTGAAGGTAGATATGAACACAATTGAGATGAAGGACCTTGACATTATATTGAGATCGGAAGAGCACACGCTATAACTGTGCCACCATCATGCGCCATGAGAAAAAAGTGGTGTTTTAGAAAAATGGGGAAGAGGCATTTAGATTCCATGGATCAAAGGTCAGAGCACTTCCTTGTCTTATTTCAGCCTTGCAGGCGGAAACGCTATTGGCAAAAGACAGTTGCCAGGGATATTTGATTAGCCTTCAGGGTGAGCTAACGACTGAAATCACGTTGGACCGTGTACCAGTGGTTTGCGAGTACGCATATGTTTTCCCAGAGGATATAGTAGGGGTTCCACCGGATAGGCAGGTAGAATTCTCCATAGATTTAGTAGCCGGTGCAACACTAGTGTCTAAAGCTTCGTATCGTATGGCACCTAAAGAGTTGCAGGAATTGAAAGTTCAACTGGAAGAGCTATTGGAGAAGGGTTTCTTCAGGCCAAGTGTGTCCCCTTGGTAAGCACCGGTTCTGTTTGTTAAAAAGAAAAATGGCAGCATGAGAATGTGCATCAACTATCGAGAAATCAACAAGTTGACGATAAAGAATAAATATCCTCTTCCTAGGATTGAAGACTTATCTGATCAGCTAAGAGGTACAGCAATATTCTCGAAAATCGATCTCAGATCTGGATACCATCAGTTCAAGATCAAGCCGGCTGACATATCTAAGACGGCATTCAGGACCCAATATGGACACTATGAATTCACGGTGATGCCATTTGGCCTCACGAACGCTCCTACAGTGTCCATGGATTTGATGAATCGAGTCTTTTACCAGTACTTGGATAAATTTCTTCATTGTCTTTATCGATGACATACTAGTTTACTCAAGAGATCTGGAACAGCATGAGGAGCACTTGAGGATTGTGCTGGGCACTTTGAGAGCAGAAGAGTTGTACGCCAAATTTAAGAAATACGAATTTTGGCTTGAGAGGATTGAGTTCTTAGGTCATGTCGTGACAGCCAAAGGTATTGAAGTTGATCCTTCTAAAGTTGAGGCTATGACGCACTGGCTGACACCGGCTCATGCCGGAGATGTGAGAAGCTTTATAGGGTTGGTCGGCTACTACCGGCAATTCATCAAGGGTTTCTCTAAGATAGCAAGCCCTATGACTCAGCTGACACGGAAGGGTGTTAAATTTCAGTGGACAAATAAGTGTGAGCAGAGTTTTCAAGAACTAAAGAAGAGGTTGGCATCAGCTCCAGTATTGACCATCCCCGATGGTGCCGAAAGATTCATTATTTACACTGACGCATCAAAACACGGTCTGGGATGTGTTCTTATGCAGCATGGGAAGGTGATTGCTTATGCGTCGAGACAGTTGAAAACACATGAGCAGAAATATCCCACTCATGACCTGGAGCTTGCAGCAATAGTGCATGCTCTAAAAATATAGCGGCACTACTTATATGGGAGCAAATGCGAGATATACACGAATCACAAAAAGCTTGAAATATTTCTTTACCCAAAAGGAGCTGAACATGAGACAACGACGATGGCTGGAGTTGGTAAATGATTATGACTGTACTATTCTTCACCATCCAGGTAAAGCCAATGCAGTGGCAGATGCATCGAGTAGGAAGAATGCAAGACAACTATCGGCATTGGGTACTATTCAGGATCAGTTGATTCGAGATTTTCAGAATTTAAGGATTGAAGTGCTAAGCCCATCAACCCGGAAGTCTGGTAGGGCAGCAAACTTAGTTATTAAGCAAGACTCAAGAGATCGGATTGTAGTGGCCTAGAAGGATGACAAATATCTGGAGAAGATCAGGTCTGGAGTAGGGACCTCGCGGCAACTGGGATTCAAGATTGCCTCTGACTCACCACTGATGTTTATGGGTCGACTCTGTGTTTCGAACAATGAGCATATCAGGAATGAGATCATCACAGAAGGTCATTCGGCTCCTTACACAGCACATCCAGGTGGAACAAAGATGTATCGCGATTTGCGTGATTCCTTCTGGTGGAGGAACATGAAGGGGAGTATTGCAAAGTTTGTCTCACATTGCATGGCTTGTCAGCAAGTCAAAGCTGAGCATCAGAGACCCTCAGACTTATTAAATCCTTTGGATATATCCGAGTGGAAGTGGGAGAAAATCAGGATGGATTTTGTAGTGGGACTTCCAAAGTCAGTCAAGGGTCATGATGATATATGGGTTATTGTTGACTGACTTACTAAATCGGCTCATTTCTTGCCAGTTTGAATGACCCTCAGTGTTGATCAGTTAACACAGCTGTATGTCAAGGAGATTGTCCAACTACATGGAATACCAGTCTCCATTGTATCCGACCGAGATCTGAGGTTCACCTCAAGGTTCTGGAAGAGTCTCCAAACTGCTATGGGTACTCAATTGAATTTCAGCACTACATATCATCCCCAAATAGATGGACAGTCTGAGTGCACCATTCAAACCTTGGAAGACATGCTGAGAGCTTGCGTGTTGGATTTAGGTGGCAAATGGGATAACTCTCTCTCCTTAAGAGAGTTTGCCTATAATAACAGTTATCATGCCTCTATTGTACACGACGCTCTTCCGATACGAAGCACTATATGGCAGAAGATGTCGTTCACTGATCTATTAGGATGAGGTCAGTGAAAGGAAATTGTTGGGGCCAGATCTGGTAAGGAAAATGGTTGCACAAATTGAGAAGATTCGGTCCAGGATTAAGACAGCTCAAGACAGGCAGAAGAGTCATGCTGATCCAAAAAGAAAGAATGTAGAGTTCCAGATTGGGGATAAGGTATTCCTTAAAGTGGCACCTATGAAGAGTATTCTACGGCTTGGAAAGAAGGGGAAGTTGAGACCACGTTTCATTGGACCATTTGAGATATTGGAAAAAATTGGCAATGTGGTATATAGACTGGCATTGCCACCTAAACTTTCGGCAGTACATGATGTTTTCCATATCTCTCTGTTAAAGAAATACATATCTGACCCGAATCACGTAGTGAGTCATCAAGATATTGAGATTCAGAAAGATTTGTCGTATGAGGAAAGCCCAACATATATTAGAGAGGAAAGTCCATATCTTGCGGAACCATGAAGTACCATTAGTCAAAGTCCAGTGGGGCAGACATGGAAGTAGCGAGGTCACTTGGGAAAAAGAGGAAGAAATTCGAGACAAATACTCAGACCTCATAAATTCAGGTAAGCCAAATTTTGAGGACGAAATTTATTTTAATGGGGTAAGGCTGTAGCCGAAAATTTTTAGAAATAAATTTTATTAAATAATTACGTGTCACTATAATCTCACCAATTTTAAAGTTTGTTTAAGTTTGCGCTCATCCAGTCAAATACTCTGAAGCTTAAATAAAATTTTATATTAAATAATTTGTTTTCTAAACTTCAAATCATTTGCATCAAATGAATTTTTATCTCAGCTATTTAAAAAAAATCCTAGCTCGACTTGTCTTGGCCGTAGTTATTGTTTCGTAATTTATTCAACTTCCATCCAATGTCAAACAACCAAACTAAGATAGAATACTAACACAAAACCTCATATTTTCACTCAATCTCTACTATCCAAGAAACCAAGTTGCACTAGGAGATTTTGCCTCAAAAGATCGGAAGAGCACACCCTCTTCATACGTCTTTTACACACAATTTTCAGCAAATTTACGTATCAAGGTTGATGTGATTTATCCTCTCCCACATCTACTAGATAGATATGCATTCAAAACATGTACATACGTACCCAGTACACGTCCCTTTCTCCCCTTCAGAATTTCCAATGCATCAACCCATTACATACACAA
>CAVNYN010270636.1:2266-13916 GCA_963692815.1 Nyctanthes arbor-tristis | reverse complement strand
CAGACGTGTGCTCTTCCGATCTCCTCCGTCCCCAAAAAATGATCTCAATTTCTTTTTTTATTTGTGCCAAATTATAGTCTATTTTTAGTAATTAATATTTAAAATCTTATGTGCCCTCATTTAATGTGTATTGATATCAACAAAAAGAACTAATAAAGTTGAATAACAATTAAATTAAAGGGTATATTAGAAAAAAACATGTTCATAAATTCTACTATTCCAGAACATTAATTCTACTTTCTTAATTTATGTGAAATTTGATATGAGACTATTTTTACGGGGGATGGAGGGAGTATGTCATAATCTTGCCCCAAAAAAAAATGAAAAAACAGTCGTAAGAGAAACGGAGTGGAAACGTTCAAACTGCTGTTCCAATGCCATTTGATCAATTCAAAAGGCGTTGCGTTTTGGAGGATTACGTGTTTGTTACTTTGTTGTTGTGGAATGGTTGGTTTGGAATTTCTTGGAGGACATTAGCGTTTGGTACTTGGGAATTAAATTATTTCTACATACATGGATGGTGTACATAATTTGTATACACCCTCCCTGATTTATTTAAATATATCTGAATGCATTTTCTTTGAAATGACAAATTTTGAATGTCTCCACTTGCAAATTGCAATAGTTTTTGCAAAAAGATTTCAATAGAACAGTCCCTTACACGCTTAAGTGATTTGTCCTCTGTCCATCCTCCATTTTCTCTCCCCTGCCTTCAACAAACCAACACTAGCCCTTTTTCTTCGCAGAAATTCTTTCTCACCATTTATAGATATGATTTTTCTTTAAAGTACAATTACAATCTACATTACAATAATACAAACACGCATAAATAACATTACAATAATACAAACACGCATAGATATGTCGTACTAGAGTAGAATGCAAAATTTATTTTTTATTCAATCTCGATTCAACCCCAATTCGACGTTTTGACCCTTGAGCCACTGTCTTTTCCAATTCGATAACCGGTACAATTTTCCAAACACTGATTGCAAGCGAGCAAAGAAATTTTGTAGCGATAACCACCAGGTTAAGTCGGATACAAGACCAAACCTTCAAATGCAGTAGACCTTGCGCCTGGTCGTCCTGGGCATGGCATGGATGGAACACATCGTACATGCAGACGAGGCAAATAAATCAAAAAGAGACACTAGATGCTGTGATTCCAAAAAAATTCAAAAATAAATTACCCAAAAGCAAAGAGGAAGCGCATTCTGTCACTTGAAAGTACATAAACTGAAAAAGGGATGGAAACAAATTGCACCAATATATGGTCAGGAAACGAGAACAAGATTACGTCAAGAATTTATATTAACTACAACAAAAATGATGATCCCATAAATACTGTGATAGGCATAGAATTTATAGTTCTGTGTGGACACATTTCCATTTTTCCACCATCCCCAGCTATTTTATAGCCAGAAAAGAGCCAAGGTGAGAAAATGCATATTGTTTTGTTCTCTTCCCTACTGGACTCCAGCACACACAGCTCCTCAGAAGACCCCGTGCTTATATGCCTGTATGTTCAGAGTCCTTGTTTCCTAGCAAGTGCAACTATTATTTTGTTCAATCTTGATATTTCCTCGTCTCTTTGTCTTAGCTCTTGCTTCAATTGTTTAATCTCTTTTGCCTGTCTATCAAACAGATCTGAGCTTGAATCTGTCACTTCAAGCAGTTCATGGTCCTTCCTCGACTTTTTCAGTGTGCCCAATGTGATCTCATCTCCAAATGACCTCTTCTTTGTTGTCAACTGCTCAATAGAATCTTCACGGACCATCTTACAAACACAAAGACTAGCAGTTACCCCTGTATTGAGCTCAAAGGTGATGACTTTTTGGGGTCGTCCAGTTGAGTCCTGGTAAAAAGTCCATCAATTAACTTATGGATACAACAACTACAAATCATAGGCCATAATCAACTAATAAATCAAAGCAAAAACAGCATCAGCCATCAGGGACGAGGACATGAAATTTAAAAATGTAGAGGGATACTACATTTAAACTTTTATGGAAAAACTAATGGTTGCTTCTATATGGAAAGGGCACATGAACTCATTTAACCACATATGGAGACTGGCTTCTTCACAGGTAACTATAAGAAAGAGAAAATTACACACCTTCTCTAGGACGCCCTGAAGATTATCAAATGATTTGTTGGCTTCCTGTGGATTTTTGAAAATTGCAAAGGCAGAATATGTACTTTGAACTTTCTTACTTGTCTGCAGAAAATCATTTATCCCAAAAAGCAAGTTCAGAAAGCAATATAGAAATGAGGCCTAATTATCTGTTTAGCAGAAATATAAAGAACAAAGAATGGGTGCAAAGTAAATTTAATCTATCCAAGGATAATAGCCAGGTGAACTCAAAGGTTTAGGTTAGCTCATTCGCTTAACGCATCCAATATCTCCATTTGAAAGATTTTCTCCAAAGCAGGATCGGATACCCCCTTCAATGGAAATTATATAATCCAGAATAGACACTGTCTTCCTTAACAGCCAGTGTGCTCTCTTCTCCTGCTTCAGGATAAGATCTGCTCCAGAATATTTTGTACGTGAGAAGCCCATATTTCATCCATATGGCTATCACTCCCATCACACGGCACCTGCTTCCCCCGGCAAACTTTTCCTTTGCACTCAATAAATGTGCATCCAAAATTTCTCGGGTAAGTGGCACTAAACGTCCTTACCTTTAGACATCTTGTGCAATTGGTCCCTGCCTGTGCATTTTTGGCAATTTTACCCTTACTTTCAGGTTTTATTAGCACAATTTATCCTTTCAGTTAAACTGATACTTTATCAGAAGGGCACTTCTGTACACTTACACTTCAAAATTTTAAAAATGCAAATAAGATTCAAAATAATTAGCATTACTCTAAGAAAATAAAATTGAACTATTTAAAAAAAAATAAAGAACAAAAATTAAGAAATAAACAAAAAAGAAAATAAATGGATTGATTGACATTGGCCGCAGTTTGGTACAAGCGATGACTAATCAAGATAACTAGTGTGAAGGGACGAATATATAATTTTTAGTTCCTTCTCTTTCTTATTTTTTAAATGCTTTTTCATTTTGAATCTTTGCTCAATCAATAATTCTAGTTAGGTTGCAATCTTTTTTGAATACTTTTAAATCTTAAGAGTGTAAGTGAACAGAAATACCCTTCTATAAGCGACTAATTTAATACAAAGGATGAATTGTGCTAACAAAATATGAAGGTAAGGGTAAAATTGCCAAAAGTACATAGGTAGGGACCAATTGCACAAGAATGTCCAAAGATAGGGACCTTTTGCACAAATATAGGGACCTTTTGCACCAACTACCAAGATTTCTGTGAAGGCACTACTGCTTGGCTAAAGGTCAAAATGATTTCGAAAACTAGAGCATACTCCATACATCTAATGTCAAACAAGTTAATTACAATAGTACTTTCCCCTACATCATATCAATCTTGTCTTCTACCGCACCCACTCAATCTTCCAAATTCTTCTTGCTGATTCTACCAGCAACGCTCTTACACCATTTTGATAGGATCCACAACCAAATTTTTATAACTTGTGTAATTGTAAAGCAATTTGCATTTGTACAAACCAAAGCTTGGTTGTATTGTGTGAAGAACTTGCATGGTAAACAAATCAGAATAAGATAATGGATATGGAAGTAAGTGCTGGTTAATTAGAAAAGGCATGCTACATGGACGCAATAGTTAACACAATGCATTACACAATGTTCACTTGGACGGATCATATTATCTTATCTATCACATTATGTTTAAATAAATGGATATTATCTGTGCCACCTCATCGGATCTCATCCATTGTGTGCTTAATTTCATTGTGTTCAAGTAGCTTAACCCTAAATAAGAATAAGTGAATGAATGAATTACATAAAGATGTTGAGCTTTCAAAAGATGCAACTCTCTCCCAGTTTACACTCAAATATCGGCTGTCTCAGGTGACGTGGCCCCCCATACATATTTATCGAGTATACACTCTGGACAATTAACAAACTGAAAAGGACATGAACTAACAAGCAGGTTAGTAATAACACGGACAATATTGTGTTCATAACTATTAAGCTGCGACGCAGCTGATTTTTCCTGGTTGATAATCAAGCCTCTTCCTTCCTTCAAGAGCTCATTAGCATTTCACCAATAAAGCAACATTTTTCTGGATGTTGGTTACTGCTACAACTTATGAAGCCACACCCTCATTCTTGATAGTTGCATAGTAGTTTCGTATATGAATTAGCTACTACACTATAAATTTGGAAATGCTAATATTGTGCATATGTCCTCTTAAATTGGATGGACACTGGAATTGCTCTTTCTTGTGTTGTCCAGAAGAGTAGGCATTCACAGTTATAGGAGGAGAGATTCAACTCCAGAATCAAAGTGAAGACAATCACTTGCCTTTAATCACCTATGAGTAATAAGTACATTTTTGAACGTGTTCTATAAAAGGTGAATAATATGTACATGTATTTGGAACAATAATGCTATTTCAAACTTTGTTGGGATAAACGATAAAAATGTAAAGAAAAAGAAATCTAATGTTAAAGGAATCAAAACAAATCAAGTACAGTAAAAAAGAAAGCTTATTTGATGTTACATCATATTATTTCTTCTTTTTAGATTCTACCATTTTTAAAGTGACTAAACGTACAAAATGAATTTGAAAAATCATGTAACTTCTAAACTTATAATTATGGTAGATGATTTATTGGTTACATTAGATTACCCATTTTTTTTTCTCATCTAACATTAGATTAGCTTTTTGATGAAACATTAACTTCATAAATATGTGAAAGTATTTTTAAAAAAAAAAAAACTTGTGTGGAAGACTAGAAGATGAAAAGGTTAAACTCATTCATGAATTCATTGAAATTATTAATAGCAAAAATAAAATAAAATGAGTTAGATGTTAAAGTGGGGTATAAAAGTAACTTACGAAATAAAAGTAGGGGCAAAAGGGGAAATCAAAAGTTTCCCACTTATTCCCCCTTTTAATATATAGTAGATGTACTTCAGCTTAAATTTTACTAGAAAATAGCCAACAAGTAAAATTTAATTTCCAGCCTTATACCTTATAAACTCTGTAGAAAACAAATCTTCACATTTTCCATAACCTTACCTTGTCCACCACATTGTTCCAGAAAAATCACTACTCAAAACAGATACACTAAACAAATCTAAACTAGCTATGCACAATTTCTTCAAGTACACTAAAAACATCATGGTTTGATTCATAAGTGCATGTGCATAACTCATTGAATATTTAGAGCTTGTTTGAAGCTCTTTATTTTTGCAATTTATAAAGGGAATTTATAATGAGTGGAAATGAGTGGTGGAGATTTAATTGAAGTTTGAAATGTGTGGTGATTATTGAGTAGTAGTCAAATTAACAGTGAAATCATGGTAAGAGAATTTATAAATGGAAAAAATAAAGAGGTTCAAACAACCCCTTAGTTTAAGGCTAGTTCCAAGCATACAAGTAAGCGAAGTCAGTTAAAAAGTAGTTAAAGGAGATAACTAACCTTCACTTCAATCTTGAAGTCTCCTGGAATGACACTGTGTAAATCTTTGCTAGAAATATTAAGTGGAATCCTGTGAAGAAGCAGCTTGTCTCTCTCTACGTCTTTGGCCTTTACCCAAAAAAAATAATAATAATAATAATAAAAATAAAAAACTCTTACATAGCAATTCTAACTAGGCCAGTAGCTCAAACTATTAGAGATTCTAATATTTGTTCTAGGTTACCTCTTCAGGAATAACACCATCAGCTCCAGGCTTTAATCTGGCCAGAACAAGTTTCATTGCAGCACAAGCATCATCTAGACAGTTATGCGGACTTCCCTTCTTCCGAAGTTCATAATCTAACACGGTCTACCAAGCCATTTAGGTATTGTCAAACAAGCAATGACGCCTGGCACTTGCTAAGATATGTAGAGAGGCAAGATATGCTGCTACTACGTTATTTACAAGGATATATAAAGAGGCAGGATATATGCGTGTGCGCGGTTGGGGGCGTGCGCGTGTGTGTGAGAGAGAGGGAGAGATCCCAAGTTCACTTGACGAATCAATACAGAACTGAAGTGATTTTCAAATCTGGATCTGTAAATAAATCTAACGTTACACAACAAACTCAGAGAACTGTCTGTTAAAATCTTACCCTACACAGCAAACTCAAAGAAGGCTTTTTGGTATCAGGCCCATTTGCATGTTTGAAGACATAAGATGTGTCAATTATTTTAGGATAGTCTAACTTCAATACTGCAAAAAGAAACGGAAAATAATGAATATTATATTTCAAGAGAATAACGGCAAAAAGACAATTTTTTAAAGTGTCATAACATGATGTCTATTATGATGTCAAGGGGAACTTAACCAAAAATTTTAGATGAGAATCCTTAATAAAGGGACCTCTGAAACTTGGCTGCCGAAGAATAAATGTCAGGGTAAGAACTAACCTTGCAAATCATTGTTCAGACTGTGGCCAGCCAAGATGGCCCCATGTGACAATAACTTCTTGATGCTCTTCTGAAATATCCACAGCAGAAACTCACTCAGAGGAGGTTGGGGGTAATATGAACAAGAAAATAAGTTGAACGATGACAAAATACACCTGAACATCTGCCAATGGACAAGTTACTCCATCTAAATCCTTTGCAGAAATTCCAGTTATCTCAGTTCGGTAATCTGCAACCGCCTTATCGGGTTTCACTAACGTATCAAGTTTAACCTTAAAAATCACATTTTATGTATTTTAGCAACTTATGAAGAGAATGCTGCAAACGTAAAAGCTTAGCTACTGCAAATTAGCATCTTTACTGGCAAAAAGGAAGAGTAGATTCAAATATTTTGAACAGATACTATTTTTTCAGTGATACCTTTAACTTACGGTTCACAGCACAAACCCTTACCAAACCTTCACTGCCATCCTCACATAGAACCATCTCACAATCAATGGCGATAATCTTTGTGGACTCCTTGTCCTCTGACTTCTTGCTGCATTCTATAACCAACCACTCCTGCAGCAGAGTCAAAGAACTTAAAGAAAGACAAGCCAAATTAATGGATGTATAACGAAGGTTCTCCATAATTCATCAGAATCAACAGCTGAAGGAAAAGCCAATGAAAACATTAGAACATATAAAAGTGAATAAATTTACATAAATTTGTTTCCACAAATATTCAAGCTCAGCAATCTATGTAATCCAAGTTTTACATTCAACTGGAGATGTTATATTAACAAATCAATTTGGTACCCTTATAACAAGCACAATAATCCAAGTAATGGCAGAAGGAAGAACCTAATTTTAGGTTACAATTATGCAGAGAAGAGAAAGAAACACAACAAATTTCAGCACTGAACCTCATCATATGATGGAAGAGCATAATCAATCACGTACTGAGGATGACCTAGAGTCAAACTGACCAGCCTCTGCACTGCCACAAAAATATTTAAGTACCAGAAACAGCAGAAAAATGCAAGCTGGGAACTGCAAACCTCAAGAAATGTGATCGATACCAAATTTTTTCAACAAATAAAAGCTTTTCAATTGATATGTATGAATTAAGGAGCACATGAATATGGAACAAAATACCTGTTCAGCAGTTCCATTATCGGGGAAAGTTAATTTTAAAGCCTCCATAGCTTCATGGTTGGAGTGCCATTGCAATACTTTCTCGAAAAACTGCAAACAAGAGATACGAGTCATCACATGAGGTGAAGGTTGACTTGCTTATCACCCAACCCCCGGGGGTCCGGGGTGGGGGTGGGGGTGGGTGGGATGATGTTGATGCTAGAGTTTACCTTCAGATCATTCTCTTCAGTAAAAGTTTTCAAAAATGCAACCAATGACTCAACAGGCCTCCTGGCAGGATCACTAACGCTTGCACCCAATTTCCTGTCGTAGAATTTTAAAAAGTCTTTCCAGCCACCTTTACTACCTGCCAGTTTATGCTTTTGCGCCAATTTCACCATCTCAATTAACACCTAACAACATCAATAATAGAAAATATAAACCATGTAAAAATATCAACAAGAGAATGATTGCTGGTTAACACAGCAGTGAATAAATCATCAGCAATGGAAGGTTCAAGAGTGTAATCGAGCATACAATTTCAAGATTGACTATTCTAGTTATTGAACCCAATAATCGACCTTCTAAAACATTTACTAACATTTTCAAGATAAGAGTATTTGCCAAACAGTTCTTAAACTCATTTAGAGATTGCCAGTCTAATAATATGAAGTGCTTTGGAATAAAGAAGCAATTTTTAACCAACTGAACAATAGGCATGAACGTTACTAGTCAAACAGCACAAAGCACAAAATTTTCTTTCTTTTCTTTGGGTTGCATAAGATGTTTCAATTGATACGAAGACAAGCAAAAAAAAATTAAAGCTAAGAACTCGTTTTACAGGAAGACCAATGAATTAGTGTCGAATTTAATGAGAAGTAACCTCTTTCTTCGCTGAGACTATCTTCTCGTCCATTTCCAAAAATCCGAGGATACCACCAAGGGCAGAGCCACCTGAAGTCCAATGGGGCACTTGCTCTCACTGAACTTTGGTCGTGGTTATTTTACTGATGACTTGAGCAGCGGCCGGTTCTACAGGCAAGTATAAAGTCATAAGCAACAACAAAATTCAAATTGACAGAAAATCCTGATGCATAAGACCACAGAGAAAGAATGAAGGACATCGAACTCCTAGAAGCCAGGAGAAAGAGGAGAACGATGAAGCTGGACGGAATCTTATATCCTTCCGAGAGTCGTCAGAGACATAAATAGATCAGGAATCTACCTGCGATAAAGAACAGAAGAAGATGAACTACCTTGTAAAGATCACTGCATCACGACTGGTACGTGAATAATACGAGTTTCCTCTTTCTCCTTAAAACCCTAAAATCGTTCCGTTAGAATTAGGGTTTATGCAACGAGAATTTTGCAATGACCGAGCGAGATGAACCGGGATTACACATTAAACCGGTCTATTGGCATAATGCTTGGTGCAATTTGAAGTGTAACCATCCATAAGGTGAAAATGATGCCCAACCTTTACATTTTCTATGAGTTCGGTCTCTAACCTTTTGTTTCAATGCCGTAGGTCCCAGTCTATCATAAATAAACTTATTTATTATAAAGTCTTTTGTAGAGCTGGGCATCTGATCCGAAAACCGCCAAAACCGACTCAACCAACCCGGAATGGGCCGGGTCGGGTTTCTACAGTGATCAGGTCGGATGCGGGTTGGCACCTCGAGTCAGGTTCCGGGTTGACCCGGTGAAACCCGGGTCAACCCGGTGAACCGACCGAGTCAACCCGAGTCGGGTTCATCCATATTTTTTTATTTTTTTTTATTTTTTTAAATAAATTTTGGTAGCCTAATACCTAATTGAGAGTTTGAGTTTCTTTTCATTCACACAATTACACATAGAAAAACACTCACTTCCTTTCACCGTCTCCATCCCTTTCATTCATACAACACATTTACACAAAAAGCAAAACAATCACTCCCTCTCACAATCTCTCTCACCCTCACGAACCCTAGAAGCGCCGCCGCTGCCGCCAACAACGTCTCCACTTCCTACCGCCGCTACGCCGCCTCCTCTGTTGCTCCACCGCCTCATCTTCTGCTCCTCTGCTCTACTAGTCCGCCGCCTTGATGCACCTCACTTGTTCTTGTATCTTGTTTATTGTGTTTCTACATGACTATATGAAGGGTTCTTGAATGATTTCTACTCTACTCAATTTTGAAGATCAATATCGTGTATTCGTGTTTGGCCGTCGTGCCGCCGCGGCGACTCCTTGTCGCTGCCGCCACGCTGCTGGCGGATCTGCTGTTGTTGCAAATTGCAATGCAAGAACTTAGGGTAGAAAATCAGAAATAGAAACTAGGTTTTTTTTCTTTCTTTTGTTTTTGTTGTAGATGGATATGTATTAGTGTATTTGGGCTAGGTTTTTTTCTTTCTTTTGTTTTTGTTGTAGATGGATATGTATTAGTGTATTTGGGCCTTTGCAATACTAGGCCTATGGTGAGTTTAAATTTTTTTGGGCCTCAAAAGAATTTTGACTAGTTTTCTTTGTTTTTTTTTATTTTGGGCCTATTGTAGGCCCAAACCGGCAACCCGATCCGACCCGAGTCAACTTGAGTTGACTCAGGTCCAGTCGGGTTTTGGACACGAGCCAAGTCGGCCTGGTTTCTGAAATGCCAACCAGAATCACTGTCAAGTCAAGTTTGGGTTGGGCCCAAACCCGACCCGACCGATGCCCAGCCCTAGTCTTTTGTAATATTTTTACCTTATTTTTAAATAAAATAAAAAAATTCTAAAAAATAATAAAAATAAAGATTTTAAAATAAAGACTTTCTTCATAGACCATTGCACTGCAAGTTAATAATCTAAGCTTGTTCTTTGGGGCTTATTTTAACTCTACAAAATCTATCAACAAATTAAACTCATATCAACCACATATTCTCTATAAATAATAAATTTTCACATTTTTCTATAATCTCTCTCCACTTTTTCACCACACATTCCAAAAAAAAATCATTTTTCACCCCAAAAGCTAAAAAAAACTAGCTATAAAGAATGAACCCAGCAAGCAAATGATTGGTTTTAAAACAATATATTTATATTTATTGTATATTAATTGTGAATTAAATTTTAATTAAAAAATGATGAATATTTTGCATAGAGGGTAATGGGTGCAAATAGTCCCTCTTTTTGATTTTTTGACAATTTAGTCATCACTTTCATATTTCTTTCGCAAATTTCATCCTTAATGTCCTTTTGTATTAACTCTCTGCAATTGTTAGAAATGTGTTTTTGACCGATCAAAGTTATTAAAAAAAATATGTAGGTGAAGATCAAATTGCCAAAAGGGCAAAAAAGGCAGGGATAATTTATACAATGATGTTCAATGGTAAGAACCTTTTGCGCTAATTATCCTTGCATAAACAACTGAAGTATAGGTTTTTAGTGGTGCGAAGGTTTTTCGTATAAAATAAATACATGTATGACCCTTCAAATGAAAAAAAAAACACACACACATAAAAAAAAAAAAACATAGATACAGAAAATGTACGGCCATGTTACCTCAAAGACGTGAAAAAATTAAGGGATGACTCAAAAAGTAATACTCCATCTGTCCCACAAAGATATTCTCCTTTGATTTTTCACATAAATTAAGAAAACTTAATTAATAGTATTGGAAATGTACAATTTAAGAATATATTTCCTAATATACCATTTAATTTACTTAATATTTCATTTTATTTATTCCTTATTGTTGATTTTCATACACCATAAATAAGGGTATATAAGAAAACTAAAAATTTAATTAAGGAAAGGGGAATATAATTTATGACGGATATAAAAGGAAACATGGAATATCTTTATGGGACGAAGGGAGTATAAATATAGAATTGATGACTTATATACATATATTAATCATTTAAAATTAGAAGGAAAAAAAAGACTATTTTTTCTCATAACAAGCTATAAGAAAAAGAGTAATGCTTCACTTATATAAAAGAATTTACATAATTTTTACACAAAATACACTTGACTTTTTATTTTCACACCCATCGGACCACATTCAAATCAACTACAATCATAAGAGTAAGTCTTTACAAAATCTTTTACAAAAT
>CAVNYN010270635.1:0-69718 GCA_963692815.1 Nyctanthes arbor-tristis | reverse complement strand
CACAAAATACACTTGACTTTTTATTTTCACACCCATCGGACCACATTCAAATCAACTACAATCATAAGAGTAAGTCTTTACAAAATCTTTTACAAAATGAAGTAAATTCAATGTATCACTCTTTAGATTATTTTCCTTCAATCACACAACACAGGGTAAAATGGTAAATTCAACTTATTTTATGAAACATTTTATAAGAGCGTTCATATTGATAGTGGTAAAGGAGAATGTTTGTAGAGTTGTTAGTTAACAATTCAAAAAACAACCTTCATTAGCGGTGTTAAAGTAGTTGCTAAAAGAATTATTTTAACAAGTTGCTAATTTTATTATTAAAGTTAACAATAAACTTAACTTCTTATGTGACATTATTTCTTTTTTTTTATTTTAATCAAATTGGGATTGGCCCACCCATTGTATATTGAATTGATGATTAAATTTAACACTCTTGGTTGGAGTCACTAATATTACATAACTTAATAGTTAAATTTAACTTACTTATGTCGTTTAACAATCACTAAAAACTCTATTTTTTATTTATGTGGATAGTTTTTAAAACTATCAATGTAGATGCTTAGGAATTACTTAAAAAGAGTATTTTTCCAATCACAAGAGAGACACGGCATTTGTACAAATTTATGTAAACGTAGCTTAACTATAGCAAAATTAATATATATTCCATAGTCACGTGCAGGGCGAATGACCTGGATTTTGTAGTTAATTCTCACAAGGGGTGGTCATCCTCTTCAGCAGTGTGTATAGACCAGCTAATTCCAATTTTTTTTCCTTTTTTCCTTTTTCTTTATGAAAAATGGAAATATATATAGATCTTGCATCTATTAGTCAAATGCGAATATTAAACTATGCAAGAGTACTATTATTTTATGTTCAATCAGATGGGTTGATATCTGTTAATATATGTTGGGATATGTTGACTCAACTATTTCAATATCTTATCTTTGTTTGATAGCACACCATTACTTAATAAACATAGAACGTGACATAGCAAAATGTTAATACTCAATCGAACAAGAAAGCAATATTATATACATGGAATGGGAACATGTGAAAACTTTTAGCCCTTAAAGAGTAAATTAGTACATGGGATCTGCATTGTATACACAGGCACATACATATGACATTTTCCTGTGCATATGGGCCATTGGTAAAATATGTTGAATTTTTATTATATTTGATTTTATTCTTTTTGAGCGCCAAAATGCAGGTAATAACCAAAAATCTCTTCAAATAAAACAAATTTTAATCAAAAGAAAATCAGAGAAATAGCAAGTTGAAAAGGACAGGTGTAAAAGTATTTTCAGACAGTAAGGAAAAATTTTACTATTGGTCCCCATCTATTGCATTCTTATTAATTTTAAGTACTAACTTTTTAAACGGTAACTTAATGAGTTAATTACCTGAAATGTTATTGTACTTTTAAAAAGTTATTTCAAAGGCTATTTACTTTAAAATTTACCCAAAATACTAATGTACTTTCAAAAAGTTATCTTAAATCCCATTGTACTTTAAAACTTACATGATATGCCACTGAACTTGTGAAAGTGTTATTTCATTTGCCACCCTGGTTAAAAATGTAATGGACTTGATGACATGGCTAACGGAATTTACCACGTGACATCTTTACCGTTATTTATTTAATCGGGTATTTGCGAAATGACAAATGAGATAATATTTTCACGAGTTTAGTGGCATATGAGGAAAGTTTTATAAAGTATAATGACACTAAACTTTATAAAGTTTTATAACACTTTCTTCATATACCACTAAACTTGTGAAAATATTATCTGATTTGTCACTCGGTCAATACCTGATTAAAAAAATAACAGTAGATGTTACGTGATAAATTATGTTAGTCATGTCATCAAGTCAGGTACATTCTTTTTAACGGGGGTGGCAAATGAGATAACACTTTCACAAGTTCAGTGGCATATCAAGTGAGTTTTAAAGTACAATAGGATTTAAGATAACTTTTTGAAAGTACAGTGACATTTGAGATAACTTTTTGAAAGTACAATGGTATTTCGGGTAATTAACTCTAACTTAATATATCTCTATTAAATTGGTTTTAAAAAAAAATGCCAATATCACCATCATTGATCACTAAAAGTCTAACACTATTTTTCCCATAATAAGTTTTTTGTTTAGGCAAATACTAAATGATATTTTGTCCTGTGTCTATATAAGAAAAATACAATAGTATATACTATAGAATTTATGAGAAATACCAGAAATACAATATAACTATTTGAAACAAATAAAATCTTTAAATACTATGTTTATTTGGAGCAAAACATTTTGATGCTTATTTAAGCTTACCATTTTGATACTTCATTATATTTAAGAGATATATTATATATACTATACATAATTTTGGATTGTTTTGATAATAATGTGAGCGGTGGGTGATAGTGTAACAAAAGAAAAATATTGGTGACTAGATGCTCTTATTTAAAGATTGAGGACTGACGTGACATTGAGACTAATGTTGAGAACCAATAGTGAAAATTATCCAGATCCATCTGCTTATTTCTTTCGTTGACATCACACCCTAACCCTCATCCTCACTCTCACTCATTGCGTTGGCCTCTTTTCAGTTCATATAGGGAGGGGAGAAATAAATAGAAAAAATAAGTAAAAAGGAAGAGAAAATAGCATAAGCAGATATGCTACTGCGCCGAAGATCGAGTCTTTTGATCTTTTTTCATCTCTTATAGACAATGAGCAAAAAGCTCTGTGTCTTCTTCTTAGGAGAAGAAGATGGTTTCTCTTACCCGAAAACAAGAATCCCTTCTCCAAAGTCCGATTTCTGATGCCCTTTATTGTGCAGAAGAGCGTTTTGAGGAAGATTTCAATGTTGGGTTTTGCTTCCAAGAACAAAAAATCCAGGATTTCCATGAGATTTATAAAAAGCCTCCGACTTTCTTGTCTGAACACGACCTTTTCTGGGAAGATGATGAACTTGTGAACATATTTTTTAAGGAAAAGCAGACCCATCTGATTTATGAGACAATAAATTCGGATGGGTCTTTGGTAGTTGTCAGAAAAGAGGCTATTAAGTGGATTCTAAAGGTTTCGGGGCACTATGCATTTAGTGCTTTGACTTCTGTTCTTGCTGTTAATTATTATGATAGATTTGTTACAAGCTTTTGCCTACAGAAAGATAAGCCATGGATGAGTCAATTAGCTGCGGTGGCTTGTCTTTCTGTAGCTGCCAAGGTGGAGGAAACTCAAGTGCCTCTCCTATTAGACTTTCAAGTAAGATTCCTTATCTATCGATTTCTGTGGATACAATTTGAGGGTTTGTATGAATGCCGCTACGAAACCATAACAGATTTTGGTCATTTCTCTTTGTTTCTTGACTGGGTTTGGTTTGGTTTGTTTTGGGGCATCTTAGGTAGAAGAATCTGAGTATGTGTTCGAGGCCAAGACTATTCAGAGAATGGAACTTTTGGTGCTATCTACTCTTCAATGGAAGATGAATCCAGTGACTCCAATCACATTCATGGACCACATTGTAAGGAGATTTGGATTCATGAATAGCCTGCATTCACGATTTTTGAGTAGGTGTGAGAGCCTCCTCCTCTCTATGATTGCTGGTATGGTGATTATTAATTTTGATATCAGCATTGTTTTATGCAAGTAGTTTTTCTGTGATTTGTAGTGCATCAGTTCATAATTTCAGTATACTTTGTACACTAATGCAGATACTAGGCTTTTGGATTATCTTCCATCTGTTATTGCTGCTGCAACAATGATATATGTTATTAGAGAAACTGAGCCTTGTGATGCAAAGGAATATGAGAATCAGCTTATGGGTGTTCTTGAAATCAGAAAGGTCCGCCTTTTCAACATGATCACTTCAATCAGCTTTCCCATAGCGTAGGCTTAAATGTATTAATTTTAAGCATTTCCTCTTTGTCGTTTTAGAGTTTCACTCTTGATTATAACTAATGACAGGAAACAGTTAATGATTGCTATAAACTTATCGTGGACCTAGTGGATGATAATCAGCAGAACACTTGCCACAAGCGCAAAAACCAGTCTATACCCGGCAGTCCAAACCATGTGATTGATGCATATTTTAGTTGCGATAGCTCCAACGATTCATGGGCAGTCACTCGATCTGTTCCGTCATCACGCAAACCTCTGTTTAAGAGAAGCAAAGCTTAGAATCAACCTCTGGAATTGGATCCAATGAGCAATGAGACTGGGTGTGGGCAGTATCTCTCATTGAACATTTGAACTCTAGTTCCTTAGTCTGCTTAATATCAGCAATGGTAGTTCTTGGTTTCTTTTTGGCTATGCAATTCTATTACAATGCAGTGAAATTACTTGATATTTCATATGTATCTCTCTGTATTTTTTTGGCAAAAACTTGTCTTGGATCATAGAAATGTTGAACAATTGGCTTTCCTACTTCTTTAGGACAATATGACATTGAGAAGAGAGATTACTGAAGTTTTCCCTGGCTTGCATCCGTATAACTATTATTATCAATGGATATGAGTTCTTGACGCTCTGTTTTTTATCAGTGCATAATTCTTTGCATGTCATACAAAAACAGTACCTGTTTTAGGTTTTCATGAAAAATTGTAGACTCTGTCCCAAAGGCTTTATTGATTTCTCCAAGGATGAATTGAATGGAGTAAGAATATGACAGGTTGGCGCTGCAGACGTTCTTGTTATCTCCGTTGACTGAATTCAAATTTGCTTTGCAGACTTTTCTTGCTGGTTTGTCCTTGTTAAAAAAAGTGATGTTCCATTAGTATATATACTCTTTCCCATTACTTGATATTTTCATTACATTTGTAATGTAGGATAGCTAGCAACCTTGGTATAGTATTAAGTAGATGTTAGCTTTGTGTTTGCTTTGCCTGTGAAGGTTTAATCATGGTATATGGGCAACCTAACTTCGTAGTCTTGCTCAGTTTATCTTTGTCCTTTTAAGGGACAGAATTTTTATATAAATGACTGGAAACTCAGTCGAGATGAGTGTCAATATGAATTATCGACCAAATAGTTGATGGTTTGTTTCGTGATGCATTATTATTTTCGACATGCCAATCGAACATCTTTTTCTGGACAGATCAAGTTTCTTGTGGTTGTATGGTGGTTGTTCCGCCCGCCGACTAGTTTTTTTGCTCTGCATATTAGCTAATCTGCTAATTGGTTGTTGAAAAAGCTGTGATTTACTCCATTTGGCCTTGTATCTGTTTTCTGAAATATGAATATTTTGTAATGTTTTTGGTACCGTTCAACACTACACGTGGAACATGCACTAGGAACCATCTGATACCAGTTTATAAGAAGTGCTATTCATAGTTGGTAGCGTTGAGTTGGAAATAACTATTTAAGTCAGACCTAACTTATTATGGGTAGGTGATCATTCTCGTGTATATTCTATTTATAATTTGACAACACAAGTTGATACGTAAGATGTATCATAGTACATGAGATCAAAACTTATTATTCACCTACATATTATTAATCTAATTCAATAATTTTCTAACACTGATATGGGGTGCCATTATCGCACCCCTGACCAATGATGTCCTTAATAAAGAGTAAATTTTTTTTTCTTTTCAGTATCTCTAAAAGACAGTTTAAAACACAAAATGTTGTTTAATAATCTTAAAGAGTAAATGTTTTAAATGGAGTTATGAGGAACTCTATAAATTATTTTTTCAAGATTAGTGTGTGGTTTTTGGTCTCCAAACCGTGATGTACTTGTTCGTTTCCATGCAATATATGGTCCCCAAAGGGTAAATGGAACGTAGTTGCTATTTTGTCAGAGATGCACCCACCCTCGATGCGATATGGCCCAACTGGATCTTTGTACATTAGTTATTTTTATCAGAAACTACCCACCCCCGATGGTTTATGGCCCAAGTGACATAAACACATTTCTCACCCATTGTCAGCTCAACTCCATCGTTTTTGTATTTGACCATTAATAAAAGTTGTGTGTTCAAGACTTGCCTTTATCAATGCGTTACGCTATCCATGACAAATTGTAGCATGTAAACTATATAAATTGATAGTAGACTATTTAGATTTCGGGACACACACGTGCGAGAGAGCACACACACACACACATATATATTATGATACTTGGTAAACGACTCTAGCTTTTATGGTGATCTATATATGTGGGAAGACGATAAGGCACAATCTGTACGACTATGTGGAGATTAGGGTTGAACAATGTATATATGACTTACTGATTGAGTTATGTGTTTGATATATCTATGTTAGACATGTTCTAGCACCACCACAAGTAGTGTTCTAGAAAGCGTTACGCGTGTAAAAGCGTCAAGGCCAAGCATTGAGTTTATACGCCCTTAAGTGCACCAATGCTTGATAAAGTGCAAAGTATAGCAAAACGTGGAACCCAAGGTGACGTTTAGGAGATTTTTTTAGAACAATGTTCACAAGTGGTTTCTTTCACAATTGGCGCTATATTGGCACCAAATAATTAACTCTAGATCAAACTTCACGCCTAGAGAGGTCAATCCATTTGGGGCACGCATATATTTAAAAAAAAAAAAAAAAAGTGCTCCATGGAAAAACCTCCTTGATAAGAGACATTCATGTGACCAAGTCACCAATTGAGACAAAGCTACACGACTAGAATCGATCTTTGTTAGCATGCATCTATATCTGGAGACAAATTAACTTTAAAAATCTAGTCACAGAATTGATTCGTAACATCAGATAATTTATTGGTATAGAACACGTGGCAAATTGGATTGAGAAAAAATTGGATAGAAAAAGACAACAGTAATTTAAGAGTTTAGTGTTCAGTGTCCGATTGAGGTAGGCTATACCTTTTCGAAAGGGATGAACAAGACTCACGACCTCCTAGCAGTGATGCACAATGGATTTCGGCCATTCAGGGTCGGTTATAACCTCAAAATCCACCTTATTGTTTTTCCGAATTTTTGCTATTTATTTATTATTACTTAACCATTTTGCCCTTGTCCCTGTGGCTTCCATAAGACTAATATTTAATCGTTTTTAGGATTTTATGCCTTTGTTATCACATTAACAAGATTTCTTTGAGAGTTTTCTTCCACTAGAGTCTTCGTTTTTTTTTTTTTTTTATTGCAAAGGGGGGTTGGAGGAGAGGATGTTGAGGATTCAAACCCTGATTACTCCGGTAAGGGGTCAGGTCCTTTTCCACTCGGACTGCTCCTTGATCCCTCTAGAGTCTTCTCTTTAATCTTGTATTGTACTGTGTCAATGGATGCTCTCTACAAATACTCATGAAAGTTCACAAATATGCATACAGATCCATCATTCACAACATTCATCAATAATTAAATTCCATTGGTTTTCATCTAAGTAATCTATGAGTTGTAAGATATACGTGACATATTGATCTTTAATAAGGAAGAAACAATCAAACCTTAAACCAGTCTCCGATTTTCCCATTTTCCCATAAAGCAAGAACACAAAAATATTGAAATGCTATATATTGTGTGTACTTTGAGGTAGAAGTAGTTGAAAATTTAAGTGATCAATATCGATCATCTTATCAGTAAATAAGCATGTTATGATATGCTGCAAATTAAAGGCACTTCATCAATAATTGGTGAATGTAAGTTGGTCACAAAATTTATTAATTAATCAATAATTACATTACATGAGCGGGAAAATATATATCCATACATAAAAAGCATTACGTAATATACGTACTATTTCCAACTATAATTATGTGTCTTTGACTGCCTGAGATGAATGTCATGACGATGCAGAGACAAGATACTTAATGGAGGGACATTACGTGCATCTAATGGAGACCTACAAATAAATGTGTTAGATGGTAAGTTATTTAAGATTGATTATCATCCGTGGATTATAATATGTGTGTTGATTTGACGTAAATTATGATATAAACTAACTTAGCTAATTAACCAAGAATTAAATTTGACCTCCCGTCAATAAATAAATAAATTTGACTTATGTTTAAGAATTCGGTTCAAACATATAAAATAGTGAAATTAAATATATTGTTATATATTGTACTAGTAAGTACTTTCTCACGGTGCATTATTCTAAACAGATTGTTTGGACAGCCAGTTTGAAGTTTGATTTTACCATCTATACCTTGTTTCTTTATTACCCTTTTAACTTCTCTTAGTTGACTTGAATGGTTGTATATTAATTTAAAACTTGATCTTAATGTTTTATCATACTCTTAAGTCTTTTTTTCCCCTTCCTTTTTGAAGGATACTTTTTTAAGTCTCACCACAAATATCTATTCTTCATCATCGTCGTCGTCGTCATCGTCGTCGTCGTCATCATCATCATCGTTATTATTATTATTTAAAAAAATATGGCCCACGTAAAACATTATGAGGCGGGTAATTTTTCATATATATTTTATTATTAAAAAAGCTAGACAAAATATCATTCCAGGTTATTACTTATTAGATTTGGGTTTGAGCCACTGTCCCTATACTTACAATACCCAACTTGCACTAAAAAATAATTAAAAAATTCGAAATATAGAATTATAATTATCAAAATTTTAAGGAAGTTTTATAGGACCAAAAAGAATATATGGTTGTTCGTTTGTCTTGAAACTTTATATCATTGTCTTCTCCTCAATCTACCATTATCTTATTCTCCAAACTTCCTAGTTAGCTTCCACCACAAAAAAGTTGTAATGTAGTGGTTATCACTGACTGAAAGGTGATTTTCTATACTATAGTCACAAAAAGGGACACGTAACAATCTCCATGTCTTCACAATTCATTAAATTATCTTCTTCTCGAATTTGTCATTATCTTCTTCTCCAAATCTTTTAGTCGGTTCCACTGTGAAAAAGTAGTATTCTAGTGTGGATGAATTTGACATAAAGAGTTATGTGTATGAAGTGTGGTTGATTAAGCCAGACCCCTTCTTGCTTTCACCATCATTACATTTTAAGGATTGTAACTCTCATATATATTCTTCATAGATGCACTTCTGAAGGTATTTTGAAAATTAATATCGCTATTTCAGAATTCAGATGTTCATTTTCAAGTGAACTAGCCGAGGAGAAAGAGAGTCAAGGACATCACAACAATTCTGCATCTGGTATTCTGGATTATATACAACTTCCTTAACAACAAACAACTTTCAGATCTCCTGACTCCTGAGAAACGTGGTACAGGACAGTACATTATATTAGGTGATGCAGATGCCTTAGTATAAAAATGATCCTTCTTTCAGTCCAAACAGCAACACGGTTTAACCCACACAACTAGACATAACTGATGCAGCCTTACAAACAGCAGCATTAAACCATATAAATTGGAACCTCCACTTTCAAGGTCACCCAATTCCAATAAGGAGAGAGAATGAAGCTAAGTTATAGAACTTGAAGAATATATTACATAAATCATATATCCACCTGACACATTTCAATCATTCAACATGGAAAATGAAAAAAAGAAATCTAATTTACCGTAAACTAATGAAGCTAACTAACCTATTCAAAAATAAAATACAAAATCTAGCCAATTGGACTGACATCTTTCCTCTTCAGACACTAGCTCCCAGAGGCTTGAAACAGTCGATATTGCACAAAACAGCTGATCTCATCGTATCTCCAACGCTGCACCACCCAATTCCAACAGTCAACAAAAACTTTTTGCATTTGTACATGAACTGTGCAGTGTGCACTAGCATGATAATAGAATAATAAAGAGAGAATGAAAAGCATATAATGATAATCGGAATAAAGAAAAGAAAAATCCAAGCCATCTAAGTTGAATCCAACCGATCTATGCTTTTCCTTGCTTTCTCTGGCTGCTCCCCTTTGTTATTTGTTTTTTCTTCATGATCCGCACTCTTTCTTGATTTTTCCCTCTTGTCAATGCTGGTTCCTGATTTCTCCATACAGTCTGAGCTTATTATGTGATTCTCTTTTTGGTCAGTACTTGATCTACACTTTTCGCCCTGGCTCGTGTTTTCTTTAGAATGGTAATCCGTGCTTTTTTGAGGATCATCTTTGCTCAAATGCACCGATTTCTCAGAGATCGGATGAACTTTTTCAGGTGCTTAATATATTCTGGGTAGAGTTCCAGGTCGCAATGATTACCACCTAAAACCCATAATGGCTCGTACTTCTCTTTACAGAGCTCCCAAAGTTGCTTACCATGGGAGAAATCCACGACGTCATCTGCAGTACCCTGTTAATGTCAAATAGGGAAAATAGTTCATAAGTAGGTAACAATTACTATCCTCAGGACTGACATGCAAAGTACAAATGTAGTCCCTGAACGATAAGTACTTGTATTCTAATTATACAGCAATGGTGATGCTATCAGTGATAAGAGATGCTCTGGTAACTAGTAGCAGCTGTGGTTCGGTTCCATATGATGTTGTTGCACTCCATTAATCTCCCTATCATGACATTACTTCTTTTTAGTTCATTATTTCGTAAATCTAATGAGAATTAAGAAGATCAGAAGGGTTCTTTAAGATGGTTAAATCCTAGGAACTAGGCAGCATCAGTATATTCTTAGCTGGGCAATCTGCTCTGCAAGTTAGCATTTGCAGTACCTCCACAGTTATACTGGGATTTCTATAACTGGCATGAGAATCAGATTTGATGTGATGGGGTGGGGGTTGGGGATGAGTTAGCAATTTTACACCATGCATCAAGCTTCAAATCAGGTTCAAGGGATTAGGTTTGCAGGATCTCAAAGAAGCAGTTCTGTACTATAATATACCAGCATCTACACAAATGATAATGTAAAAATTAGTTATAGTAAGTTAGTACTAAGATTATGGGCACGTTCATTCTAAGTTTCTAACATAAATTTTACGGAATAGTTAGTCAAGCTAAGCTCCATTCCTAACCACATATTTTTTATCTAAGGAGAAAAAAAAAAAAAAACTTTCTCCCACATTTCCCCCATAATCTTTCCTTCTCTACAACACATTTTCATAGAAGTCCCTTTTCAGGGGGCGGGGTAGGGCAGGGGAAGAAAAAGAGCTGTTCTTAAAATAGCTACAGTAAACAAGTGCTATGTGTGTAGTTTATATAAAGTAAGAAAGCTTAGATAATTCCCTGTCTTATTCCCCATTTATGCGGTACTCTTTGAACTTTCGTTTCCCATCACCATTGTCTTCCAAATTTATACCTCGGCCCATTTGTTCTTTTCAAAGTTTTAGTTATATACAGATTACACACATACACACACAGAGATGAAGGTGTAAGCCTTGACAGAGCTTTGAGAAGCCTAGAAGCGCACATCAAGGCACAAGCTTTATGTTGGAAGCATGTTCCAGATTTCTCTCTCAAATGAGCATAGAAATCATAATTCCTAAAATATTGTCAACCAACAAAGGGCATTCTTTGGCACTCTTCCACCAAGCCCATAGTCAAGCTCTGTAAAGATAAGGGGCTTTCAGAATTTTACTGGCCATTAGATGGTAATATCATAAGTATAATCCGAAAGTTCCTAGTCCTATTGCAACACAAAAATATGGAGTGTGAACAGTCTGCTCCATTCTGTTTACAACTACACCAATAATTCAAACTTGTAAGTGCAAACCAAAATAAAATGGTTGTAAATTCCCATACACGCAATGATATCATAAGGGGCTTCTCCATTAAGTGGTGTTGATTTATGCGGTCCATATAATTGTTGTTTTAATAATTTGTGTGACTAAACAATGTTAGCTAATCTGTTGTTAAATGCTAAACACAACAGTTGTACAAACTAACATCACTTTAATATAAATGACAGTCAACATATGCAAAAATGAAGTATTTTCCAATTCTTGGAAGTCATTTAAATTTTAAGTGTCAGCATGTCCCAGCAAATTATGTTCTGCCAGCATACTGTCTGTAGGCAAGCAAACACCTCCAGAAATGGAAGCTATTTTACAACTAGAAGAAGAGAAAAAAGCTCACATGAATAACCAAGACGGCACATTGGACCAATGGAATTTTGTCAATATTCTGCAGCAAGAAAGCAATCAACAAGTTAATGGAAGATGCACCAGATGATTTCCATGAATTCAAGATGCACTTTGAGCTCAATAGTCACATGTAAAGTGGATTTACCTTGTAAATATCAAACCAGTATGTCCGCTGAACTGGATACATCACCCGAAGTCCAGACAGAATTGGGCTGTGAAGAACAACTGCCCTTATTCTAGTCAAACGAGAAGCCAAATCCAAGGTGGGTCCACTTCCAACAGACTGTCCATATAATATAACATCTTCTTCTTTCACTCCATAGGATTCTTGAAGACATCTATAAGCAGCTTCTATATCAGCGTAAGTATTTTCTTCAGTTGGCTGTCAAAAGAATGTCAAATGCACAATTTAGCAATTTCATCTTCCAACTCCTTGAAGAATGGTAAAACTGTCACTTGTACCTTTCCAGTGGATCGTCCATAACCTGAATAGTCATACCTGCAAAAGGAGATTATCACCAAAATTCAAATTTCATCTTCCTATTATATTTCATGCTATGATCGTTTATCAACACCTATATCCACCAAATATTCCTCAAAATAAAAACAATGCTACCTCCATCACATAATGATAACCCTATTCCTCTTTTTTCACATAAATTTTAATAGTATTGAGAAAGTAAATTTAAGATTATTTTACTATACTACTATACCCTTTCATTTATCAAATATTCCACTTTAATAATTCTATTTTGTTGATAACTATGCACATTAAATTGGGGTATATATGAAAACTAATACATTTTTAAAAGGAAAGTGACCTATATTTTGGGAGAGATGAAAAGGGGATAAGGGACTATCTTTATGGGACACAGGTACTAATATGTAGAAAACCTAAAAGATCCATCATATGACTATGAGGTAGCAATCTATACTCTGTTACAGTCATTTCTCTCTTTAGACCGATCCGTTGGAACATATATACTCCTCTATGTGCAACAAATTTGTATATTATTATCCATACTAATAATAAACCACGACAATTTCAAACAGACAATTAATTAAATTTATAAACGCAAAGCAATCTTGGGGAAATAAGTAGAATGGATTTAGATACCCCATCAAGTTGACACGAAGGTGGAAGCTGAGCTCGCCAAAGAGGTCATACATCTGACCGACATCGGTAGCATTGCCGTGGGAGTACAACAGCGTCATTTTTGCCTCCGGGTTCTGCACATACACCAGCACGATCTCCGTCGCCCTCTTCGTCTTCACTCTCAATACATCCACGTTCTCCTTCTCCACCACCTCCGTCATCCGCAATTTCCCCGTCCCCTCCTTCTCCAACAACCCATACGACGGCGGATCAGGAGGGAAAAAAGCCAATCTCGCTGCCATCGACGACGTAACCGCACCCATCTATACAAACCGACTAAAGGAAATTAAATAAATTCAAATATTCCTCTATGTATACAGAATCACAAGTGTACATTTAGATAAATACTTGTAGATGAAGATATTGTAAAATTCGATCAAGAAATTAGGGATTTGTGAGGTGAGGAGGGTCCAATTTTGCTTATTTTTGCATGATCTTTGAAAGTAAAAACTAAAAAGGGCGGAGGGATTTCCGGCGGTAAAATGGAAATGACACGTGTTGTGAGCTGAGGCAGCCAAATTGGAAGTAGTACGGAAATCCCGAGCAATGAAAATCGCATTTATAATGATCTAATTTATCTGCATAAAGTCGCTACTAGTTATTTATAACGTTTTTTTTTTAACTTGAAGAAAAAATCAAGAGTTAATTCTACTACAAAACTATAATTTCATCTTGCTGAGATCCGTTCCCCTTTCTGCCTCGAGACTTGATGATTTTGAAGCCAAGTGGGTGGTGGAGCGAGATGCTGTGGGGAAAGCCATGGAATTATTTGGCACAAATTCAGCCGGCTTACCCCGTGACGCAACGCATGAATTTAAGGCTCACAGCCACCGAGTCCTTGCTGAAGGATATTGGAGCTTTAGTCAGGAATCATTGGTGTTTCCCTTGGCACTTTTATTAGAAGTTGCAGCAATTCAACGCGTTTGTATTTGGGTCAAAATCCTCCCTGTTGAATGGCTCAGCTTTTGGGGTTACTCAATTGTTAATTTTGCTTTGGTTGTCCTTGTGGGAGTAATTCTGAGGATTAGAATTCCAAATCTCCAATTGATGTTCCCAAAACCTTCTTTAGTGGTACAGCAGGGGAAGTCCCTTCTGCCGTCCAATCCCTCTGCTTTGTTGATAGCAGGGCCTTTGGCTTGGAATTTGCTACGGTGCCTTTGAGGTGGTTTCACTCACTTCGACTGTGGCTCTTGCGATATTACCCTCCGTGAGGGTAATTTAGTCGCCGACAATGTCGTATATTTTGCTTTTCTTTCTTTTTTTGGGTTAATTTCACAAATCGTTCCTAATTTTTGAGTTAAAAATCGATTTCATCCCCAATTTTTTTGAAGACACTCCACAGCCTTTAACCTTTTAAAAATACACACAAATCGTCCTTATTTCTGCTATTCCACCAAATTTTTATCAAAATAACGATTATACCCCATAAACATTTTAAACCTTTTTTTAAAAGGTTAAAAATAATAAAAAACTAAAAAAACCCACTTCACTCCATCCCATCTTATTCCATCCCCACCCCATGTCTCATTTGCCCTCGGTATTATTGCCGGCTGCCGGCCACAGGAATGGTCCATTCCAACGGCCCAAAGGGGGGGTGAATCCCCCATTTTACGGCCATTTCCGGTAGCAAAATGGGGGGATTCACCCCTCATTGCTGCTAGATGGCTGCCATTTTCAGCAGCATTTTACTGCCAGAAATGACAACAAAATCCTCCCATTTTACTGCCCGAAAGCAGCAAAATATGGGGATTCACCCCCCATTATGTCGAAAATGGCAACCATTTGGCTGTCATTTCCAACAGCATTTGTGCTGCCATTCATAGGAGGTGAATCCCCCCATTTTACTGACATTTTCAGCAGAAATTTAGGGTGATTCACCCCCAATAGCTGTCATTTCCTACAGCACAAATGGGAGGTGAGTCCTCCCCATTTTGCTGCCATTTCCGGTAGATCGGAATGGGGGGATTCACCCCCTTTTTTGGCCGCTGAAATGGTCACCGACAGTATTACCAGAGGCAAATGAGAAGTGGAGTGGGGTGGATTTTTTTTAGTTTTTTATTATTTTTAAACCTGTTAAAAAAATTTTAAATGTTTATGGGGGTATAATCGTCATTTTAATAAAAATTTGGCGGAATAGTAGAAATATGGGATTTGTGTGCATTTTTAAAAGGTTGGGGGCTGTGGAGTGTCTTAAAAAAAGTTGGGGACGAAACATGTTCTTAACCCAACGGTTGGGGACGATTTACGAAATTAACCCTTCTTTTTTCTATCGTGTGTGGATGGAATGTATCTTTTTGTACATTGTCTCAGCGATTTGTCGATACTTTTGAAATGAAAATCCTTTTTATTTCCAAAAAACCTATAATTTCATCAACTATCAATGTGCGTGTATGGTGGTCCTACCATACATATAGCTCCAGATCAGGACTCTATTTCAAACTTCTCATTATATTTTCACAACTCATTTCACATTATTATAATTTAATTCCCATGAACGAGAATCAAACTATAGAAGGTGGAATATTATTCTTATTATTATTACTAGAATTATCACCCGTGCGTTGTACGAGATCTAAAAGTAATATTAACAATAGTAATTTTAGGGAAATATGTTTATCTGGTATGAAAAAGTCACGTGTTTAATTGTCAATCATATATTGGATGATTGTGAGCCTTCAAATTCACTACCTGTTTATAAACAACAAATTCACGTTTGTCAACTAACAAATATTATTTATTCATATCAGATAAACATGTATACTTAAAATTACTCTAACAACAAATGTCAATAAATTTTTATACAAAAATTTAATATAAATTATTAATACAGTCAGTTGAGTCATATATTAACATTATGAGACATAAGTTTTTATAATCACTCTATTATATTTGAATTTATTTGTCAATAATACTTTTTGTATCGTTATATCTTCTTTCTTTTCTTTTTTTTTTCTTTGATACAGTGAATATAGATGAGGGGAGGGCGGGTATGTTCTAACACAGGACATCATGTCTAGAATGTGAGAAATCTAACTGTTGTAGCACTTGTTTGAATTACAGCACCAATTAATTATACATATATAAATAAAAATTAATTGAGATAATTCAATAAGAATAAAATGTTTAACAAAAATTGTTGAACAACTATTACAGTATAACCGTATCAACATTCGATTCATCTTTCAAATATGGTAAGACTTAAATTCTTCCATAGGAAATTATCAAAAAATTCCAATTTAATTATAGAATCGGAAAATTGTACTATAATTATAAAAAAATCAATTTGATTATTACACTACAAAAACCATATAAAAATTTCTTCAAAAATTATTAAAAATTTAAATTTACAATTAAGGTTATGGATTTTTAAAAATTTATTAGTTTAGAGACGTGCTATGCTTGCGTTTTCAAATCGTAAAAATTACTATGTGTTTTTTTTAAATAGAACTCCCAACTAATTTCGTGTTCGATTTGATAAGTGACAGATCTCTAATTCAAAATATTTGGTTAAAGAAGTTACTGTGAATGGAGGATCGAATATGGGTTAAATAAAAGAAAAATTGAATATTATTTAATAAATTAGTGAATATTATTTAATAAATTAGTGTAACAATCTGAAAAAAAGATAAAAAAACAAAAAAGAATTAAATGATGTCACCAGGAATCTTATGGAGCCAGAAATCTTACAGATCTAAAAAATAAGAGGGAAAAATCACTCTTCTCTTATTATATATATAGATTATATTTGAATTTATTTGTCAATAACACTTTTTGTACCAGTTATATCTTCTTTCTTTCCTTCTTTTTTTGATACAGTGAGTATTGGGGAGGGGAGGGGAGGGGTCGGTATGTTATAACCCAAGACATTCTGTCTAAAATGTGAGAAACCTAACTGCTGTAATATTTATATGAATTACAGCACTAGTTAATTATACATATATAAATAAAATTAATTGAAGTGGTTCAATAAAAATAAAATTTTTAATAAAAATTGTTGAACAACTATTACAGTGCAACCGTATCAACATTCGGTCCATCTCTTAAATAAATAATCCAACTCCAAATACGGTAAGACTTAAATTATTCTATAGGAAATTATCAAAAAGTTTCAATTCCAATTTAATTATAGAATTGACAAATTGAAGTACTGTAATTTAAAAAAAATCAGTTTGATTATTGCATTACAATAACCATATAAAAATTTCTTTGAAAATTATTAAAAATTGAAATTTACAATTAAGGTTACAGATTTTTAAAAATTTATTAGTTTAGAGACGTACTATGCTTGCTTTTTAAAATCATAAAAATTACTATGTGCTTTTTTTTGAAATAGAACTCCCAATTAATTTCGTGTTCGATTTGATAATTGACAGATCCCTAATTCAAAATATTTGACTAAAGAAGTCACCGTGAATTGAGGATCATATATGAATTAATAAAGGAAAACATAAATATTATTTAATAAATTAGTGAATATTATTTAATAAATTTGGGTAACAATCTCAAAAAAAAAGATAAAAATAAAAATATAAAAAAGGAATTAAATTATGTCACCAGCAATCTTATAGAGCCATAAATCTTACATAGTCAGAAAATGAGCGGGAAAAGCCACTATTCTCTTATTATTATATATATATATATATAGATTATATTATTATTATTATTATTATGCCAAAAAAAGTGGAATATAATTTTTCCTTTTGCCTAATAACCAACTTATGATGAGAGTTGCAAGACATCATAGTAGGTGTAAAATTGGAGTTCAAATCTTTAATTGAATTGTGTTATGAAATTTTTAGTTAGCTAGTCATTAAATGAAGTTTTTTTAAACAGAGTACTTCCTTAGTGTCTGGTAATTTTCTTTTCAACTTTATTCTATTTTAAATCACATATTATAGAAAGTAATACAATTTCATATTTATAGTGTTTAGATATTAGAATGACAATATTTGACTAAACGTAAAGGTCTACTTATCCCAGTTCAAACTTAAAAAACGGTGTATTAAAGTGTTGGGAAGGAAAAAGTTGCACCTAATTTCTAAAATATTCCGACAAAATCATACATACTACATAGAAATGCTAAATTATTTTTAAAAACAAAGATTCCAATGTGAGTTTTATGTAAAATAATAAAGATTTGAGTCAGACCAAACTTGGTATCCAAGGGATGCAATTGAAATTCGTTCTTAACCCTTGGAATTTGGGGACATAATTTAAAATATGTACTGTCATGTTTTTTGTTTTCATTTTATTTTATTTTATTTTGTAAATTACATTTTCCTATTTCCTGTTTAGTAAACAACTTATTTGAAAAAGTTTGGGCAAAAAAGGTAAGTCGACCGCCATTGGCATCAGTGCATGGCTAGCCTATTATTTAACTCTTAATTTTTTTTCTTATTTTTGGCGAGTCAGATGACGGTCAACTCGGTGAGCTAATTAGCCAAATTTATTATTATTATTTTTTTAAAGGAAGCTAATTAGCCAATTGGTTTTGTGATAGTCTAAGACGGTAAAGAAAAGGCTTTGCGTATCCTATATCAATTAGAAATGTGAGGTTAATTCCAGTCAAACGTTAATGGATCGAACTTAATATATGCAAGAACTTCGAGGCCTAGCTAGCAAGAGCTAATGCCACATATATCATCTCAAATTGAGCTGCAAATTTTCTTTCCTTTATAATCTAGCCAGCTGGTTAAATTAGATGAATATAAATATATGCGTCTCGTACGTGTTCTATCACCTCTGATATAAGGCTATGGATTTAGTTTGATTATCTTATTGATTGAGTTTTCCCAAGCCCTGATTGCATACAGAAATCCACATGAATAAAAGGAAACCAGCTGGTGACCCTAGTTTTAACTCTGGTTTGAACTCTATAAAAAAACCCATATCCTGTTCTGTATCCCTCCTTTGGTTGCTTATTAATTTCCCCTATCTTCATACATTTCTCCAGATAACAATTTCTTTTAATCAGAGAACTAAGAATCACTTGGTGATGGCTGCCATAAGTTTTGCTGGATTGATTCTGAGTGTCATTATCATTCTGCTTGCCCTTGAGTATTCTGCTGCAAATGGCTATGAAAATGTGAGCTTCCTTAACTTATAATTCTTTTTCATACTCTCTTGTATATATTTGTCCATTTTTCTTTTCACTTTTCCCGCTTTCATTTGTATTCAACTCGTGCTGCTGATAAATATGCAGGAACCTTTTTATGGTGCTTCTGGTGCTGCTGCAATTGATGCTCATGGGAGAAGAAGTATAGGCGGCCAAAAAATGCTGGTTAAAAGATTGTTTAAAGAGATCGGAAGAATTGATTGGAAAACCATCAAATACTGTTTCATCAGGTGAAAATTTAACATGGGTACTTTATGTTAACTAATTAATTGAACTTAACATTTATGCTGTTTTAAGATAAAATTTATATTATTATCTATATATATCTTGTCTCTAATGAGTTTTGTAGATGAGACGGTTAACTCTCTTACTTAATTACTCAAGGTTTTCCACTAATTTATTAAAGTATTAATTTGATAATTTCTTAGTGATTGTGACTGAAAATGACTGTGATAATTGAGTAACGATATATATACTATTCTCTATCCAATTTGAAACAGGAACAGATATTACTAAATCTTTGCAAGGACGGCAAAGCATCCACTTGGGCACTCAGGTTTTCTTTATCTCTTTCTTACCTGAGTAATGATCATATATTTATTATTATATATAATATGATCACGATCACTAATTATCACTACTATATATGTTTAAGTGAACTTAGTCGACGTAAATTGGTCAAATTAACTACCTTTTATCCATGAAGGTAATTATGTTTCACACGTCACCTAATTAATGTATCTTATAATCATCAATGTTCAAAAACAACAACAATTATATATACCTAACACTATTTCATTTTAAATTTGACAGCATTTCCCCAAGTCCAAGCCATTTAGTACTTCAAGATCTGAAGATGCTAAGGTCATTCACAGACAAAATCAGGGCCGTTCATCAAGTGAGCATGATCACAAATATCATGATTCAAAAGCATTTGATGAGGTTGTGAACCTGATGCGCAGGGACTATAGAGGACCTGACAGGCCGCGACGCCGGCCGCCCGTCAACAATGACGAGCCTACTTATTAGTTTAAAAAAGAAAAAAAAAAAGAATGCAGTTAATTTTAGACTTCACGATTTTGTGATAGAAGTGAAGTCGACATCGATTAGAAGATGATTATATGTATAATAATTAACTGTATTTAATCATGTAGAAATAGTCTAGTAAGTAGTAATTTCCATGAACATATATATATATATATGGTATGTAGTCAAGACTCGCATACTTTTGTTTTATTGTTCCAGCTATTAACTTAAAATTAATAATTTGTTAGTTTTTGTATCCTCATTTAATATCATGTCTCTTAATTTTTCTTTTTTTTTTCCTGTTTTCTTTTGTCTTGTCTTTCAAATTTAAAGATGTGGTCTACTTCATCATCACATCATGACTCAAAAAAAAAAAAATCCAATTTAGCTGTGCATTAAAAAAACTATTAAATAATAATTTATATAAGTATGTATCATTTAACTTATAAGAACAACAACTAATTGAATGGCGTCAAACATTTGTAATCTAGTGACATCTTTATTAGTTATTTACACTCTTGGTCAAGGGTTCGATTTCCTTCCCCTACAATCCCTTTGTAGTTTTTGGGGGAAAAAAGAACTAATTGAATGGGCCGGGTGGATGGAAGCTTGCAATATGTAACACTCAAGGCCTGAAAATAAAAATATCCCAACTTGAATACTATAATAATCTATATATATATATATATATCTTAAAGTGAGATAGTCTATTTTAGGTTTTAGGTGGGAAAATTTTACATGCTAAATCTAGAATTTATTTTATTTTATTTTTTTTCCAGCTTTCTGTTTCTTGGGCAGCTTCTTATTGCGTGGAAAATTGAAGAGCGCATTTATATCTATTCTCGGCCCATGAAATGGCTGAATTCATTTATTATTTTTTTCCCCGACTTTTTGTTTCTTGAGCAGCTTCTTATTGCATGGAAAGTTGTAGAGCGCGTTTTAATCTATTCTCGGTCCACGAAATGGGTTCTTCCACGTGACGCTTTAATTTTACCGAGCATTGGCTGATGTTCATTTTTGAGGCTCTTTTTTTAGGTATTCGAATGGATTTGCACATATAAGAATGACCTTTTATCTACTTATACTATATACAGGTTAAAGTCTCAATCTTTGGCTTTTAATCTACAGACTAAAAGGACTGTGGTCTACGAGTTTAATTCACTCTGCAATAAATGCTTGCTTTCCTTCGCTTCGGATCTGAACAAAAATGTCTACTTGGACGCTGGTGAAGGACATTGCACGTTTGAAAAGGTTGCTTATGTACGTGGTTCGCATCGTTCAGATCTATGCGCACACTGCAAACCGTGGGAACGAGACGATTGGTTTGGAATTTATTTGTTACGACATCTAGGTATGAAATTTATCTATTCTATATATCGGCATATTCATCTTATTTCTGCTGGTTTTATTCTTTTTTTTTCCCCTATTATTAAGTTTTTCTAACTCTATCGATCTATTTACAATGAAGGGTAACCGCATTCACAGTAGTATAAATGAGGAGTTGATGCCCAAGTTCAAAAAGGTGTTAAGGGATGGCCGGGTCTATGCCATTAAGTATTTGGGTGTTGCTGCTAATTTTAGCAAGTTCAAGGCAGCACGACATAGATATAAAATAAGCTTCATTTCTATCACTCATGGTGCCGAGAATTTTGATGCCGCGATTTTTGTTTTCAAGCCTTTCACGGATTTGTGTTTTTTTTTTCTCTCCCAATGACCAACGTGTTAATTTTGGCAGACGTAATAGGAGAAATTGTTGTCAAGGAAGGATACATTGAAACCACTCGTGATAAAGAACGAGAAGCAAAATTGTTGGAGTTAACTATCGAGGACCTGCAGTAAGATTTGAATATAATTGGTTTTATCTTTGTATTGAAATTCTGTACACTGTATGTTTATTAATTGGTAATATATTGACCTTTTTAGGGATAATCGAGTGCAAGTTGCTTTGTGGATCAACTGAACGTGAGTTTTCTTAAGTCTCTCTGGACGGTGCTTTTTTGCCAACTAATTTTTTTTTTTTTTATCTGAGAACAGTTTTTTTCCCGGAGTCACCAAAGTCATATATTACTTTTTCCACCTGTACATAGTGTTCAAAGTGGATAATCAAATGGTAGCTCGTATGGTGGTTGAGTTTATTGTATTTTATTTTATGATTAATCTAAAGGGAAATTGGGCATAGGCTGCTTACCAGATTTATTATTATTATTTTTAGTCCTTGGTGAACCTGCTGTGTTCTACCCGTTGTCTGTGCTTCAAGCTTCATGGACAACTCCCTTTTTTTTTTGTGCCCTGCAATGTAAAAGAAAAGTTTTTAACGTTAGTTCTACGTTGTTAAATAAAGGTTAGCAGGTATAGCATGGCAGGGGGTTACTTCTGCCAATATGTCTCACCAGTGATATAAGGAAATAATTTTTTTGGTGTTTAATAGCACTTTAGAGTGATATAATTGTGAAGATAGAGCTACTGCATTTTGTTTTTTCCAATAGTACTCTCTTAACTGAGCTAATGGCCTATTTACATTAGAAACATATAAAAAAGTCTACGTCATGTAAAAACACAATACATCAACTATTTCATACATGCCTGAAGCAACAAAAATAGGCTGGTGGTAATTTATTACTGTTGATGACAAATTTAGTTTTTGACTCAATAAATAAGATTTATATTCACGGGAAATATGTATTCGAATCGGTATACGCAGTAAATGCAAAAAATACAAGGAATGTTTGTGGTGTTTGTAATAAATGGAAGACAAGAATAATGAGGTTTAGGTGTCCAACCCCTTCTCACTTCTCTTTACATATATTAATAATGTACATTTGCTTGTTTGCATGGAGATAATGATTGCATATATTTAACGCCGAACCCACAAGGATGACGCAAATGTTCAATCGGCAGGGGTTAATCCTTCACTTTTTGACTAATAACTGTTTAAGTAATGCATGGGCAGGTAACCACCGTTTTGCATTTAATGTTGTCGTCCCATCAGCTGTAAGTCTTAAGATTTCCCACGTGAGTTCTATCCAGTTGACTAGCTCGCTAGGTCGCGGAGCTACGTCAGGGCGTTATTAGCTCGCTGTCTTGGCGTCCAGACTCCCTGGACTGTAGTAGTGCTGAATTAGATGTCTGCATCCAGGTCGTTGAATCAGATCTCCGGGCCTTCTAGTCGTTAGGTCACCAGGTCGTTGGGTTGGGTGAGGCGCTTAAGGCTTGTTTCCAAGACCCTATGCCCGTTGACCTTTGACCCTCACTGACTTTTACGACTTGGTAGCTACAATTACTTTTTCTACCTTCAGTACTTTTTTTCTTTTTTTCTTTTAAATTGCATTTTAGACATTACACAATTGTGAATGTAGAAATTCCACAGTTTGTTTCTTTTTTTTCCCCAAATATTTACTCTCTTCACTGAGCTAGTAGCCTATTTAGATTAAAAACATATTAAAAAAGGTCTACTTATATAAAAACACAAAATATCAACCGTTTCATACTTGCCTTAAGCAAGAAAATTGTGTGAACTTCTGCCTCTCACAAAATTTGTGGCCTATTGTAATTTTTCTTTTTAAAATCTGGGCAGAATTATCTTTTTTCTTTCCTTTCTTCATTCTATGTGTGTTGTAGTATATGAGTTGGTTATTTCTCTAAATGTAATCTTGAGGCGGATGAAGGGAGCAATTATAATTATGAAATCCTATATTTCTTTCATTTTCCACGGCCATATTTGTGATACCTATTAAGCTAATTGCCCTTTACTGGGTGTCGTTACAGAACTAAGAAAATGATAACATTGTGTGTAAATTGCTTCAGCCTTTGGAAGAAGAAGAATAATAATAATAATAATAATAATAATAATAATAATAATAATAATAATAATAATACTTTTTTTAAACTACGAAAAACCGTCAGATATAACTACTATTATTACACTGATAAGAGACTAATTACTTGATTTAAATACAATGACGTTTAAATATCGATAGACAGAGATTTACAAATAAACATACTAATTGCAGAGTTGATGAGTAAAAATATAAATATGTTACTGGAATTAGGTGAGTAATGTTCACCCATCCACTGTGGGCGGGTTACACTGACCACTTCTGACGTATCACAAATATAGCCAACAGATATAGCGGCTATGTGTGTATTACGTCTGACCATGTCACCGTCACATCAAAAATGGGCGGGTGAACTGTAGGCGGTGAACAAAATTAGGAATTAGGTAGGGACTTATCTTTTATATGAATGTTTTCTATGGCTTCCTGGTTGTGTTTCTAGACGGCGGCTTCCTTCACGGGTAACGGTTGGCGGGCGTCCTTTGCTTTGGCGATGCCGCCTGCGTCTTGGTTTCATTGCACCTTTGTAGTCTGTAGATCTAACCATTTGATGCATTTTTCGCAAGTAAAACCATATGCGCATAGGAGAACGGTAAATAGGGTCGATGGTCGATGGAAAACAAAGGGGACGATCGACCACCACCAGAATCCGCTCTAATTTTGTGGCGATTTGTACTGAATTTATGTGTGTAAATGGTCTCTTGAAGCAAATCATCGGCTTCGCATCTCAATCTTCGTATTTTCATCTCTTGGTTCAGACATTTTTTTTTTTTTTTTTGTGATTAATGGCAGCGGATGTGGTGCCTGAGCGCGGGGGGTGTGAAGATTACATCCGAATGAAGGCCAGGAGCTTACAATTAATGCAGCTCGTATGTTATTGGGCCTTTTAATGGATTGGCTAGTTTTGGGCTATATTTTTGGGTCTCTTATGCAGTTCGAGTGTTGGGCCACTAAACCGATCGAAGGTCATACACGGATTTGGAATGACGCGTCCACAATTTTTTGTTCATCGTTTATAATTTGCTGTTATTGCTATGGTTATTCATTCATTTTAATGTTCTAATAATAATTATTATATTTGGTCAGTTTATTCCTTCTAAATATTTCCTTATTTCTTTTTTCCATAAAAAAAGAAGTAAATTATGCATATGTAATCTTATGTATTAACGATAATTTAATGTTTTGTGTATTTTTTGGGGATTTTAAAATATAATCGTTGTCATCACGGCATGATATTATACTTTGCCTTTTTCTATCGAGAAGTAATAATTACCGTAAAAAAATTATTAATTATTTATTTTACCATAGTTTTAGTGTTGTGTACACGTTTTTAACAATTGTACGACTGATTATAATTTGGCCTGCAATGTTTTGTACAGAATCTGCGCATATTCCAAATCCAAAGAAGACGATTTTGTTTACAAACAATGCCAATGATGGGTCTACGCATAAGTTGTGTTTATTTGATAGAAACTCAATTTCACCGTTGACTGATGTCACCAACAGTAAGGGTTATCATTTTTAATTTTTAATATATCTCTTGCTACGTACATCCAATTATTTGTAGCAACGTTTACACAACTAATTATTGCAATTATTATTGCCCTTGATATTATTGTTTATATTAATCTTTAATGTTTCATTTCGTCTGTCACTTTTTTTAAACTAATATTTTCTTATTTAATGCAATAGTTCTCCCTGGCCGCTCTTCCCTTCTTCTCGACGTTGGATAAGACTGTGAGACATAATGAAATCTAATAGTGCACTTGGTCTAGAATTGCCATTTGGAGGAAAACTGTTGTGTTTGGAGGTGACTTTAGACAAATATTGCATGTGATTCCAAAAGGTAGTAGGCAAGAAATTTTAGGTGCGACTATCAATTCATCGTACTTATGAAATGATTGTAAGATTCTAAAGTTAACTAAGAACATGAGACTTAAAAAATAGTGAGTCGAGTGAAGAGTCAGATGAGTTGAAGGCTTTCTCAGAGTGGATTAGAAGCATACGTGATGGAACTGTTGGCAGACAAAATGATGGACATGCCACTATTGAAGTTCCTGATGACCTCTTAGTGCATTATACAGATGATCCAATCGCTGCAATTGTGAAACATGTATTGGAAGCAAATATTCTTTCATGTGCTCATGCCTGCTACAAAGGGGTTGATCCCGGGGACGACATTGGCACTCTCTGACATGAGGTCGCCCTTCAAATTTCAGCGGAGACAGTTTCCCATCATTGTTTCGTACACAATGACTATAAATAAAAGTCAAGGACAATCACTTACCAATGTTGGACTTCTTTTGAAAAAGCCAATATTTACAATTTAGTCACGGACAATTGTATGTTGCATTATCCAGAGTTATAAATCACAAAGGACTGAAGATTGTGATATGTGATAATAACCCTACTGAGAGAAAGTCCACTACTAATGTAGTTTTAAAAGAGGTCTTTTGAAATTTAGGGTGAATTAGATTTATATTTGACATTAAAGCATAAATTTTTATTAACTGTGACCTCAATATTATTTATTAAAACTTCTTTTACATATTCATCTAGTACATTCATTCTGATTTATTATATTAATTTATCATTCATGAACCAATTTCATTATAGTATCAAAGGTTATAAAATATATAATTTATGATTAAATCATTTTTAGAGAAAAATAGCATTTTTTTGGTCCCGTGCAACGTACGGTTAATATACTAGTAATTTAATAAAAATCAAAATATGTCACCCAAAAATCATATTAACGGGTTTGCTTTATATTATGACCATTAAGTTTTGACTAGGACCGGTTCTTGATCAATTTATTGCAATTAGGTCTAATTGGACTCCATAATAGTGTCTAATTGAAAGATCTGTTCCGTGTTTCTTCCTAAAAACAAAACTATCAACCCTACTCAAATTTAATCCAATGGCACATCTGAAATTACCACTAAAAACGCGGATCTACATTATTTTTTCTTTTTTCGAAATAACTGATTTTTCAAGTCACCTTTTTTGACTTTATAAGATTTTAAGGGTGAAAAGCCAATGTTATTCCTAAGTGGTTGTTTGAAACTTTTTATTCACAATAAATTATGATGAGGAAAAATTAGTGGTGTAATTTTAATAAAAGTCTGAAATTTATAAATATAAATGAGTAGATGTCAAATAAATAATAAGTGAGATTATAATATATTTTTAAAAAGAGAATCAAACACCTTCTAAAAGTATTGATGAGCATGATTTTATTTTAGATTTTTAAAAAAAAATCCCTTATTTTCTTGAAGCAACAAAGTCCGAACCTGTCCGGCTAGAGTTGAGCTGTCTCTTACAGAGTGAAAACTATATAGTGAGAGAGCTTCAAAAATCACAAGTCTGAACAGATGGCTTTGCTCTCTCCAAAATGTCTAATCCAGTTGTGTGTAGTTTGGGAGCAAAAAATGGATGGGCCATGGGTACGTAGATGGGAAGAGTCAATTCCATAATTTTGATTTGACAACATACGACTCAGTCAAGCTGTCTAAAATTCTCTGGTTGAGATTTCCTTTCTCAAAATTATTGCTTGTCAGTACAGCTACACGTCTTTATCCCCTTTTGAGGAAATTGTAAAAAATGACACGTTTACAATTTTGCAATATGAAAAATGACAACTTTTAGTGTTAAATGTTGTTTTTACCTCCATTCTGTTTTTCCAAATTTACAAATTATGCCATCCACCTTCATCCCACCTCTCAAACCCTAATTTTGCTACTCACTGCCAACCCCCAACCCCATACCCTGATTTGGAGGCAGCGCCTCCACTGGAGAAGAGAAAGTCAGAGAAATAATGGTGGTTGCGATTGAGAGAGGAGATATAGGTACAGGTAATGAAGAGTGAGTAGTGGTGGCAGTGAAGTCGGGGGTCAAAACGATCAATGTTTGGGGGTCTTTCTATTGAGATTCATTGGTGGTGGCCCTTCGTTAGCGCCGACGGCGACAAAGTTTTTTGTCAACGCTCACCACTATAAAATTTGTGTAAAGTGAAGGGTATGGTTGGTTGACATTGAACTACTAGAAATGGTCGTTTTTGCACATATATATACTATGAAAAGGACAATTTTTGAAGTTGCATTCTCAAATTTTGCCCTTTTTGAAGTTCCCCCTTATATCTTTAGATATTATACATAAAGCTTTGTTTGGCGACCCACTATAATTGAATTTGATCGTAGTTAGTGTTACTATATTTTAAATTTTAAATTCGTGTCACGTAGACGTACAAAAAAAATCATGTGTGCATGATGATGAAGTTATGTGAACTTTTCACATGGCTTTCGTTACAACGTACATATGTGATGTGTTAGTTTTTCATACTTTCACAGGGAATAAATTTGAGATGTAACACTAATTATAATCAAACTCGACAATAGTTGATTGTCAAATGGACACAAAGAAAAAAGTAAGAACATCTCCATCCACTCTTTTATCTTTTGAAGAGCATATATTATGCAAAATAGAACATATTTTCGACTCATTACTTTAAATTTTTATTTTACTCTATTTCTAAAAATATATTTTTTGTGCCATTTTTAGTTAATATACATATCATTAAATTAAAATCTTTAAAGTATCGATTACTAACTAATTCAACAAGTAGTAAAACTGTAAAAGACTTAACTCAGGTATGAGAAAAAATTGAAAAAAGAAAAAGGGAAAAGGAAAGGAAAGAACGAAGAATATACGCATTAAATAGAATATGGACCAACAAACCCACAAAGAAGAAACAGGCGGACATGGCAAAGCATTTTTGTTTTTTAAACCCAGAAACCTGGCCATTTGGCTTTTGACCACTACCCAAACGGGGAACAAATATGCTTCTTCTTTACAGTTTAGCTAAAATCTTTGTACCAAAACCGCGTTCCTTTTTGTTCAGTTATGTTTTTATTCAATTTCAACTAAAAGCATCCCAATCCACTTGACAAACCACTGTTATTATCATATTCCTGGCTTCTGCCTTTGTCAACTGTTCAAGATTCATGGGTCATCTTCGGTTATCGGTAGTTACTTGTTCTTCATTTAATCCGTTTTGTTTTTTGACTTCTTGTTCTTCTGCTGTTAATTCTTTTGTTCCTGTGATATATTCTTTTGGTGAGTTTCTGCCTTTTAAATCTTGATGATGTCGTTTTCGTCATAGAACCTTCCGATAGATCGGAAGAGCACACGTCTGGTAACGTAAGTTTTACTGTGATTTGTGGTTTAAGCTGTAAGCTCTGAGTTCCGACTCATTTTGCTTTGGGTTTTAGTTTTTGAAATTGGCTATTGTAAGTATTTGTCTTGTGAACTTCTTCAATGCGTCATTTTTTTGTCATGACATGATATCAATTACAATAAATTCATCGATTAACAATACCAAAAAATGGAGTGTTTAATCACCAAAATCACATTTTACTAATCATTACTAACTTTGGGAAATGGAGGAATAGTAGAAATTGAAAAGTCATTGAATCAAGAAAAGATAGAAGCCTGGGAGCATATCTGATACATATGGGGGAGTGAAAGATGAATAAATGTTTGTGCATTTGCGTGGCTTTAACCTTAGCATGAATTCTGAAGATCTCATGATGTGTTGATATGTCCTTTTGGCTTAAGATTCTTTGACTTGGTTGGTATTCCCAGAGCAGTTTACTAAGTTTGGAGCTGGGGGTGTGCACCATCTGTTTCTGAAAAACCAGTTATATCAAATTTTGATAATTGATTAACCATAAAATGTGATCCAGAAATTGAAAAGTTAACTGCGCTGGTGTTAAAATGATTATATATGAAGAAATCATCCCTAATCTTCTTTATGGTTAAAAACCTGCTTTCATAAAATTTCATGTGGCTTTACTTTGGATTATGTTGTCACATGTCTGTTAACAACTTGCATTTTATGTTAGAAATCAATGACGTCTGAATTCAGAAATTCAACTTCAAGTTACTGTAGTTACAATGGTGTTGGGAAAACTGTCTGGATTTATCTCTATGTTCTATTTGCCATTTTATTCTGTGCTATACATATGTATATATAAGCACTATAGAAAGAAACTTTGCTTTGATCCATGTCGAAGCCTTGGTCTCAAGAACACTAAGGGGGTGAGACCAAATTTATCAGCAAATATTAAGGTTTCTCCATAAAGCTTGAAAGCTAAAGGCTGGTTCTACTAGAATGAATATGATTATTCATTATTGTCATTTAAACATTGTAAATCTGATTTTGACGATCTCTTAAGCTTCTATCCAGTGGCATTAAAATACTAAACCTAACTGGAAGGTGGATATAAAAGTAATGAGCAATTCATAGAACTAGTAAATCAACTATGAAATTGTTATTTCATCCAAGAAACAAGTCCTTAAATATGGAATTACATAGCATAATTGCTTACACGTCTCAGTAACTACATTATCCTCTATTCTGATTTTACCTTTGGTATCTCCTAATATCTCTAAAATGTTATAATCAACTTTTTTTTCCCATCGATCTGAGTTATTTTTGCATCATTTATAGGACCAATTTGCATTTATGTCAAAATGGAACTATATGTTAAGTGGCTGAGGAACTGCATTTATTTCTGGCTTTCTGCTGCAAATGTAGGGGTCTCTAGATGTAATCTACTGCTCATATTTTATTTTGACACAGCTCATGGTCTGAGAGGTGTTTTGTATTGTAAAGTTATGACGTTCTTGTGCAATTACAGTGACAAGCCCTGCCTGCAAGATGTTTCCGTTGTATGGTTCTGAAAAACTACCAAAGTATGGCTCGTAAAGACAATTTGGTTATCATTGGCATCTCTTTTGGCGTGGCTGCTGGCGTTCTTATTGCATCACTTATACTTTTTGGCATTTGTTGGTACAAGAAACGTGCTCTTCTTCCCCACACTGCAAATGAGCAATCTCTTGCTACCCTTCCCATACGTGAAAATGGCTTGGCTACAAGCATCGAGTCAAGTGCATCTCTTTCGAATTCTGTAATTGTCAATGGATCAGATTATCTTGCCAAAAAACCTCAAAGATCATGGTGGAGCAATCACGGTAAAGATCGGTTTACTTCACCATCTGGACTACCAAGATACTCTCACAAGTATGTAACCCCAAGTTTATTTTATGTTAGTGTTTGTTGTCTCTAGCTCATAAATTTGCCATAAGTTGTACATTTCTTAAAAGCTGCTTCTTCCTTTTCCTGTTTCTGGTATGAAGTGTCTGAACAAATCTTGACACATACAAGTTCATGCATCTTGCTCGAGTAATTATTTCCTTGAAAATGCCCGAAGTAAAACAAAAGTGTTGATTGTGACTTCTAATGCACTTTCTTCTGCACGCTAATTGTTGTAATGCAAGGAAGTAGGTGTTTTTAATTGAGAATGGAAGCTATTATGGATTCTCTTAAATGGGTAGTTACAAGAATCGAGACCAAGAGTTGTCTAGTTGTAGATTACAGATTACTATCTGCTTGCCAGTTAAATTTCACTTGCATTGAATAGAGATTGAAAAGAGTGCTACCTTGTTAGCCAGTCAATAGAACACTGGGGATTCTGCTGCAACGGTACTCAGAAAGAGAGAGGGCTAAGTTTGCACCATTTTTAAAGCATTCCATGGATGCTTAATCAATTTCCTTTGTGGAATTTCAGAGACATTCAGAAGGCGACACAGAACTTCACAACCATTCTAGGACAGGGCTCTTTTGGGCCAGTGTACAAAGCTGCAATGCCTAGTGGCGAACTGGTTGCTGTAAAAGTTCTTGCATCCAATTCTAAACAAGGGGACAGAGAGTTTCACACAGAGGTAATGGTTTAATTGATACTTATTTGCTTAAAGAACAGTGTTGAAGCTAAATACATATATCCCCAATTCCTCCGCTTTCAGATGAGTTTTCATAATTATAAATCATCAGTTACACCATTTATTTCTAGTGATGGTGCAATTTTTCCAATTTGTCAATTGGCGTCAGAAGCAAATAAGAATACCATTCGATTTCTTTCTTTCATTCTCCCCTAACTAACTGGACAGAGAATTCCTCTAAGTTTGTGGCGAGAATATTGAAATGGCACACATAAGTTTATGCAGAACTAAGATAATCAATATTATTTGTCATACATGTTCCCTGATAGAAAACACAGATTCTTATTCATATATTCCATGCTTATTTGCTTTGAGTTCTTGCAGGTTTCTTTGCTTGCTAGGCTGCATCATCGAAATTTGGTGAATTTAGTTGGATTCTGTGTTGATCGAGGACAACGGATGTTAGTTTATGAGTTCATGAGCAACGGAAGCTTAGAGAACCTTCTATACAGTAAGTTAATTGCTTTTAGATGGTTAATCTTTTAAGAAAGCCTCCAAGAAACAAAAGTACAGAAATAATAATAATGAAAACATTCATAGCTGCTAAAATTAGCATACCTTATATGGTTAATGTGTACGATATGAGACACATGTATTGCTGCTGAAACCATCATACCCATGCAAGCCTTAGACAAAATTAAGCAGGAAAGGGAAAACCATGTACGATGGGAGACACATGTATCAACAGCTTTAGACGAAATCCTTCCCAGAAAACCAATCAGGCCTGAGCCATTGAAGAAACGAAGAAGGATATTCACTTTCTCTTCCTGTTTTAATTAAGGGTGCGAAAAGAGGATTATGGGGTGTGAAGACACAAATTGGTGGTTTCATCTCTCTTCCGTTCAAGAAGATGACCTTATATCCAGTTGACCATTTCAAACCAATTTACTAGGTTCTTATTGGTTGTCCCTCCAATCCTCGATATTAGCTGTCTCAGACTAATGCTTATTAGTTTGTTCATTACATGTTTAATTACCGTTGGTTTCAACATGGGTCCAAATTATTAACTGGGTAAATTGGTTGTTGGTGAACTCCATGAACCAACTGGAAGACTTTCATTGTTGTTTAACTGCAAATTTTGTGTGTTTTCTTTTGTATTCTGAGTGGTTAGTGCATAACCCATTTTTCCACACACATTCAGATGAAGATCAAGAAGCTTTGAGTTGGGAAGAACGATTACAAATAGCACTCGATATTTCTCATGGGATTGAATATCTTCATGATGGGGTAGGTTAAATGATATGATGTATGAACTAGTAGTAACTGGTAACTATTAACCTATTTCGTCTGATGATAGTATTTATTTATTTATTTTTTTGACTTGCATGATTCCTTGGAACAGGCAGTGCCTCCTGTTATACATCGAGATTTGAAGTCTTCTAACATATTGCTGGATCATTCCATGAGAGCTAAGGTAAATAATTTAGGCCTAAACTAACTTAGCATAGCATATTCGTACTTAAAGCATGTTTGGCTAATCTTAGAGACTTACTGGTAAATTTAGTTATTAATAACTAATTTTAACACTAATAATTTATTAGTTGTCAAAGGTGGAAGCATGTTATACAAACATTGTTATCACAAAAAGTTCTAGTTCTATTTTATGTTTCTAAGCTTAGCCAAACATGTTGGTATTGCTATTTTAAGAAGGAAAAGGGCAAAAAAAAAAAATGTTGATTAGTGAGCTCATCAGGTTATGGTATCTGTCTCCCTTACCCAAGCTTTTTATCTCTGATTAGGTTGCTGATTTTGGGTTGTCAAAGGAAGAGGTTTTTGATGGCCATAATTCAGGCCTTAAAGGTACATATGGGTATATTGATCCTGTGTACATATCCACGAATGAGTACACAACAAAAAGTGACATCTACAGCTTTGGTGTTATCCTCTTTGAACTCATCACGGCCATTCACCCACATCAAAACTTGATGGAATATGTTAACCTTGTAAGCCTTGTTGATGAGAACTTCCAAAAGTTATCTTTCTCCAAGCAGCCCTTTCTGTTTATGGGAAAATTTCTGAGTTGGTCCCAACCTATTGCCTGAGTAGCAACCATCCTTTAAGGAGGAGCAAGTTCATGCTTAACCTTTAGTGTTGCACAAGAGTATTAGCTAGCATAAGAACAGTTTATAGGGTACAAAAGGTTGAAGATGAACTTGTTCCTTTGTAAAGGTCAGCGTGACCCACTTGTTACTCGAGTAACAGGTTGCAGATCTACCCTGAAAATTTTCACCTACAGTAAACTTGCTTTGTTCTCATTTCTTCAATTTAACCTTCCTCTCAGGCCGGTATGAGTTCAGATGGTGTGGATGAAATACTTGACACACGGATTGTTGGCACATGCAATCCCGTTGAAGTAAGGAGTTTAGCCAAAATTGCTCACAAATGCTTACATAAATCAGCTAGAAAGCGGCCTTCAATAGGAGAGGTCTCACAAGCTATTACAAGGATAAAGCAGAGACGCCTTGTTAAAGAAGATACTATGTCGTTCATTGGAGAAGATTTTTCAAGAGCAGTAAGCCGGATTGAAACTCAGCAACTAGAATTGAAGAAAATGGCTAGCATCAATGATGGGTTAAATCAATGACCCTTTTCCTCCCAATGAGCCGGATTGACTCAGCAACTAGAACCGAAGAAAATGGCTTACAGTAGAGGAAAGGCTATGTCGGTGACCCTTCTCACACCTGACGATTTTCCTACTTTGCAAAGACATGGTCAACGATACTGCTGCAATTTGTGTATAGAAAACAAGCTGTAACTTTCCAACGTAAAGGGATAGCATTCCGTACTCTGAAATATATGAATATATGAGAAAGATCACAGTTTTGGTTAAGATGTTGAACAGTTATGTTGTGGAAGCATATCTGAAAATTTCGGGTTTGATGTTCTTTCTACTATTCACAGCATCAGTGATTATGGTGAAATTTTGGAAAGAAAACATCAGTTCGAAACCCTTTGTTACCTAACTTTCACTTCATGGACTGAGATTGTAAGACCAGACAATTGCACGGTAGACAAAAACCCAAGAAATGAATTTCTAAACGAGTCTTTCTTGATCAAATACGAAATAATAAAGACAAGGCTTTATTATTGCTTTTGTAATGACATTGCTTTTTCTCCAAGACAAGGCTTGTCGTTCAAATTAGTGATGCGGTGAATTGCTCCATTCCATTAAACACTTGTAAAAAAATTGGGAGTTCCAGATGTGAAAATCTCCACTCACACCCTCTAACAACTGGTTTTAGACGAGTAAATTTTGATTTGATAACAATTCTAGGTAATATATATTGGAATTTGCTTGACGTTAAAATAGATGTTCTTTTTGTAAGGTCTAGTTTCATCTCCATTTTTTATCTTACTAGTACACCACTATAAAGTAGACTTCAACTATATAAAACTTGAAGGAAATGATTAATAAAAATCATAATTCGAAAAGGCACAAATGTGCCTTGAGCAATTATCTATGTATATATTAATAAAAGTAGAAATACAATTGAATCTTCAATTGGAAAAGATTCAATTTGGTTTCAGATTCTGTTTGGAGAATATTTTTTATTTTACGTTTTTTAACACTTTAATTCCTGTATATTGGTAGGTTGCATAACCTACCACTATTGATAACCGCCACTATTGATAAAAAAGACTGTAAAATCACAACTGCACTTTGCGGTTAATAAGGTAGTAATCGGTTACTTTAACTAATACTAAAACGGTTAAAGAAAAGTTAAAAAAAAATTAACCAAATGAAAAAAATAAGTTTCAAGTTGTGGCATATAAATAACAGTAATGGATTAAAAAAAAGAAGATAATGAGTGGTTATCAATAGTGGGTAGTTACATATATTAGTGAGACAATTTAAACAATACATATTTTGGAAAAAATAGTTCTATAAACTTACCAATATACAAGAAATTAAAGTAAAAAATAAAATTAAATGAAAAACAAATGAATTATGTATATAAGCTATGCCCTTCAAAAGTAACAAAAAAATAAAAAGTAAAATGAATTATGTCTTCAGAAAATAACTTCTTCACGTGCTCTTGATCTATTTAGTATGACCATGTATTTTTAATTTTTTCAATACAAATGAATTATGTAAAAAAACTATGTCTTTCTAATTATATATATATATATATTTTCTCTTTATAGAAAAGCTTGTCACCAAATATTCTCTAGAACATTAGAAGCTATCTACGGGTCGGAGAAGTAATATCAAGACGCGTTAAATATGTTTTAGATTATTATGACTACTAATAAGAGTCAAGATTAACCTTTTTTCGAGTACTCTTTAAAAAGTCAATATTCAATCGTAGATTGTTCCACATAGCAGTGTCTAGAGTTGTGAATCATGTTGATATGAAAATACTTAGATGTGATACAGAATTAAGAATGAGAAGCCAATTAATGAAACAACAAATGTCGTGTATAATGTTTTTAATAGTATTAACAAAATATTTATTTTTGTTATCTTAAAATGTTACTTTGCTTCTAAGTTATTTAATTTATTTACATTATGTTTTATCAATAAAATTTAACCGTGCAACGCATGAGAGCAAATACTAGTTATTATTAATTAATGAAGCGAGGTATAAGTCTCGTGACGATCGAGACGTAAGCAGCTCGAATAATCAAACAAAAATGTCAAGAACATTGTAAAACAATATAAAATGACTTATTTATGAGTAAACAAAATAAATTGACCAAAATTCATTATATATAAGTATATATCAGAAAATGTTATTTCAAAGTAATATGCCATGGTTTTAATTAAAAAAAAAAAAAAGAAAAAAAATAAAGCAAATTTGGCCCCCACCTTCCCCCTCCTTCTGCCACAGCCCACAAGTAACAGTATATACCTCGGCGGGACTTTCCTCTTTTGAACTCTTTGGCTCTGCTTTTCTTCCTCTACTCTTTGGTGCCTCTGCTTTGTACTCTACTATACTCTGCATCTTTTATGGTGCAAAATATACGTTTACGTATATTCAATATAGAAGCATACAGTCAGTGGGACATGTTTCTCAAAGAATTCGCATTTTTAATTATTCGTTCCGCCGGCCACCGCACACTAGTTGCATTTACAGATCCATGATTTTTTGGATTAGGAAGCTATTTAACCATAAATTTAGTTTACTTATATTTAGGAATTAGACGCCAGTGAAGATTCAGGCGTTCAACTTCGTTGTATAAACCTAATGTCCTTTTTTCCCTTCATTTTTTGGGGTTTGGAGGTGAATTACAATTAAAGCTCGATGGGATCAGCTGCCCAGCCGGAGAAAATTCTCGAATGGCTTCAGAAAGAAATGGGCTACAGGCCTTTGGGCCCATATGGTACTTCAACGAAGGTCTCAATGCCGACCGCCGATTCACTTCGGAAGATTTGCCGTGGTAACACGATCCCGGTCTGGAATTTTCTTTTGAAGCGCGTGAAGTCTGAGAAAACGGTAGAGAACATTCGAAGGAATATTCTTGTTCATGGCGCGGATCATGATGGTGCTGATATGCAGAACAACAAAGGGGGGAGGAAGGAGAAATTAGGGGTGGGAAAGGAGGGTTTGGTGGATAGTAGCACTAAGGAGATGGCGTTGCAGGAAAGGGAAGTGGCGGAGAATGAAGTGGAAAGATTGAGGCAAGCTGTGAGGCGGCAGCGCAAAGAATTGAAGACAAGGATGCTGGAGGTCTCTCGGGAGGAGGCAGAACGCAAACGCATGCTTGATGAGCGCTCTAATTACAGGTTAATATTTTCTCTAATACTATACTTTTCAGCAATGCACAAAAGTTGCACTGGTATTCCCATTTCATAATTATGTGTGTTACTATATTCTATAACTAATATTTTTTTGCTCATCTTGTTTTTTTAAGCATGGAAGTCCGATGTTAAGAATACTGAGATTAATTTGAATCCATTGATGGAACTGAAATCCTAAACAAGACTATAAATATGCACTATCTACTTGTGGCAGTGTTGGATTTGGAGCGTAAGTGTGGCATAGATGGTATTTGGTGCTTGGGCCTGACCATTAGTTATCAATAATTAAAGAATGTCTTTCAAGTAGTTTTCTTGATAAGCAAAGTGGTTAACAAGGTAGATGTGAGGGGTAGAGAGGAATTTCATCAGCTGACGGAGGTTTTTGTAGTTTATGTAGGTCCTATGAAAAATTTTGACCAATACTTTTTAAAATAGGAATGAAATGCAAATGCGGTTTAAGAAGGGAAGAGACCTCTAGGTTCTTACCATTTGAACACTTTCACAATGGGGTCTCTAACCTTTGTTTCCTAGGAGCTGGAGTTTGGACCTTGAATTTTTAGTGCACATGGTCTTTTTCGAACAAAAATGTCAAATTTTTTTTTTTGTTAAATCATTATGCGCCTCCCAAAAGGCAAAACATTACATATACAATTAATTAAGGATAAAATTGCAATGTGTTCCTAAACCTTGACCTTTTTTTGGGGGAGGGGGGGATGGTGCCCCGTAAGAGTACACAAGCAACAAAAGTCCCAAGCATTTGAAATGTTCGCACCGATGATCTTTTTGATGAAAATGTTGATTTCCTATTTAAATCACCACACACCACGTGTCTCAAAATTAAATTAAATTTAACAAAGTGCTCCATGTACAATTTATTAAATTAAAATTGATGCAGAAAAGATAACAAAAACAAACTTTCAGAATTTTTTCCATTCAGTAAATTGAACCGTAAGGTCACCATGGAGATGAATAAGGTTTTTCTTTCACAATCATCACTTTACGTTGATAACATCTTTGTGAATGGACGTTTTGTTGTTGCCACCTTTAAATAATCACAAGTTTGTGTATTTTGAAATCTTTTGGGCATTTTTGAAAAAAAATAGGCACATTAGTGCTTTGGGACTAATTTATGTGTTACCTTCCATCCAAATTACTTATGTTCCTGATTTCAAGTCGATGTATTGTTTGGATTGAATTTTTCCCCATAGAATATAAAGAAAGGGAATCCGTGTTCTTTTCGGTTTCTTTATCCCAAACATAGGTTCAAATTACTGAATTGGTAAAAATTGTGAAAGAGAAACGCCATATATTTTTCTTATTTTTGCACCCTTTTTTAAACTTAGGGTCCATTTGGCAACCATTTAAAACCCCCTCTATAAACCATGTTCCCTTAAAGCTGGGGACACATGAGACGTTTGTAGTGGTTCAATAAAAACTGATGGTTTTCCTTAAAATAAGACCTTATGCACTAAAATTTGAAAGATTTGGAAATGTGCTCCCACAAAACAAAGGATTTGGGTGGTAAGGTGAGTGGTTAGGGACCTGAGTGTTTATCCATTTTTAGTTGTATATGGAACATTTTACCTTTTTAGCTGATGACATATGAATTGTGTGGTGATTTGATGGAAAATTGATGATTTCAATAAAAAAGGAGCCATGCACTATAATTTGAAAAGTTTGGACCTTGGTTGCATTCAAAGATGGTTAAGGACCATGTTGTAAAAAGGTCCACAGGATAGTGAACCTGTGCTATTTTCCCTATTGAAATGTGTTTAACGTTTTGTGATGCATTACATTTGTTTTTAGTGAGTTTGTCCTTTCAAAGTTTATATAATGAAATTATTGTCGATATTATCAAATTTATATCCTTTTCCAATTTGAGAACTCTTCTTCAAGAAAAGAGAGCCACCACCTTATTGCTCTTTATTTGTTTTGGAAAGATAGTACCATGTGTAAACTGCAACATCCTTTTTTACTTTTGATATGGTACATATATATTTGACTAGAGTAATGATTCTAAGGTATGTCTGGCGTTAATATAACTCCAAAATATTTTATTCCATTATATTATAATATATAAAATTCTAATTCATCGAAATTAAATTATGAATTCACAAGAAAGGTTCATATTACAAAAATATAGCTGTATTACAAATGGAATTAAATTATTGATGTATACAAAGCTAAAACACATCCTAATGTAAAAGAAAAGAAATAAGGTAAGTTTTGGCAAATTATATAGAACAAATGTAAAATGGGATAAAGATTTAGAGATGATAAGGAAAGACAGTTTAATATTAGTAACTTGTATTTGTAGAACTGTAGATTTGTTTAGAGAGTTGATAAGAATTTAGTTACATCTTCTATGATAATTTTTTCTCTCAAATAGTTCAATGGCACAATTTTCTCCTAGGCTTTAGCCTGCCAGTGGATGACTATGGGGTTGCAAGGCCATTCTGATCCTCTTGGAGTGAATTAAACAAATATTGTGATTCAAAAATGCAGGCATAAGCAGGTTATGTTGGAAGCTTATGATCAACAGTGCGATGAAGGGTGAAATATTTACCGAGTACCACAAACGGCTTCGCTTCTATGTTAACCAAGCTAGAAATGCTCAGAGAGTGAGTGCCAACTCCTCTGTTGAAATGGTAACCAGCTTCCGTGCAAATAATGAGAAGGAGACTGTTAACTCAAAAGGTGCCAAACCTTCAGATGATGTCATTCTTATTGAGACTGCAAGGGAAAGAAATATCCGCAAAGTGTGCGAATCTCTGGTAGTGCGGATGGCTGAAAAAATTAAGAATTCTTTTCCAGCTTATGAAGGAAGTGGCACCCATATGAATCCTCAATTCGAAGCTGCCAAGTTAGGCATTGATATTGATGGTGATTTACCCACTGAGATAAAAAATGTGGTCATGGATTGCCTGAAAAGTCCTCTTCACTTACTCCAGGCAATTACTTCATATACGGAAAGGCTGAAAACTGGGATTGCTAAAGAAATAGAGACAATTAACATCAAAACTGATGCAGAAGCATTAAGGTACTTATGTTTTTAAGTTCTTGGGGGTTGCTTTTAGTATTCATTATTTAGAGCTTTCCTTATTTGGATAAGAATAGAAATTAACTTAATAAGGATTTTAAACTGCACCTTTTAGAAACCATTAGTGCTGCTATTGTTTATGGATTCTCTGTTGATTCTATTGATTGACTCTTAATATTGCTTGCCTAAAGCATTGTTGCTTCTTGGTAGGTTAGACTGCCGCTACCGCTTTTCCCCCCTTTTGGTCAGTAGAAAAGTTTCTTGATGCTATTATGTTACGGCGATATACTTGTAAAGCCAGATTCTTGTACTGACAAGTTGATTGTTTTCTTATAAATATCTTAACTGTGTTTCCATTTCCAGTAGAGGATTTCCCTTTCTGCCATATTTTTGGGCCCACTTTTCAAAGTATCGATGAAGCTGTTCAGACCAAGAATTGCATTTACACTCAATCTATTGCTTCTTGTTTGTCAAAACCATCATTCTGTTCCACACTTACTTGCTGGTAAGCAGTGCTATGTACCAGCAGCGTTCCTTAGGTTTCTCGTCATGTTTTGGGCATAATGTTGATGAGATTAGCATCTGCCCAAAAGTCAATTTGAATAAAGCAACATCAGCTCTGGTTGCTGATGCTCTTGAGATTTGAGATTATACATTTCCAGGATGTCTTTTGTTATCGTGCATCCCTTTTACCAAAATGCATGTTTAAAAAAGTCCAGTCATCATTGTTCTTAGGGTCATATCAGTTAGTCCATTAGTAAATGTTACAGATCATTCTAGATTCTTCAGCTAGCTTGTATATTTCTACCTACTTTCAAGTTTTCCACGGTAAATTACCTACTTCTAGTACTAAACTTCTATATACTATAGAACTGAACATCATTTTCTATGCTTGAAACATGATTTTTCTGGTGCCCTCCATCGTTGTTGCATGAAATTAAAAAAAAAATTGCTTTTCCAAATAGGTACAAGTATGAGAATAACACATTAATTGAGGCTTCTCCTGATGTAACCTCACCATTACAATACCAGCTTTACGGCAATGGGAAGATTGGCAAGAGGAACTGAAAATCAACTTCTGGAAAGACAGGTCTCCTTTCTCTATTGAGCAGCCTTTGAATATTATCTTTTACTGCTGTACCCCTTGATCTAAAGCTCAAGCTTTTAGATTGGGCAACATTTACATCAGTTAATCAATATCTTCAAACAACTCCTCACACCCCCACCCCTTGGAAAAACTAAAAATGAACCTTTTGGTGGGATTTTATTTATATCATCACAGCCTAACATCTGCATACTTCATTTTAGATGAGTGGTGTAGAGACTTGAAGCAAGGACAGTTCCGTGCTCTGGTACCATGTTGACCACTCGATCAAACAACTTAAACTTTTAGATCAAGTTATTCAAAATTTACTTTCCATCCTTGTACGACTCCATTAGTTATTTACCAGTTATTTATCTTCTCTTCTGGACTTAAGTTTTCCCGTCGGAGGCTTCCTAGTATTGGAGGAGGTTTTGATTGATTCTAATTCTCCATCTATTCATGCTTTACGCTTAATATTGCGCCTTTCTCATCTTAATGCAACTATTATGGTGGGTCGCTTCATATTCTCATTTCTTCTTTTATTTATTATCTTTTTCCTGCAGAAAGCACATGTTCAGCAATTTTTGGCTTCCGAAGATGCCCATAACAAAGCTGCAGAAGCTAGAAAAGTGAGTCAATTGCTATTGAAACGTCTTCAGGGAACTGGTGATGCAGTTTCGTCGGTCTCGCTTCCTCTTCCTGGAGCATCACAAAATATGAGCAGCCTCAGGCAGCTCGAGGTAACATTCATTGTTTTGCAACTAATTGATGAACATAGAGGTGCTACATCATGTTACCACTATGTCATCGTCATTAGTGCTATGTTCTTGTACTTACCTCTCTTAAGGCCTGGGGCAAAGTTGATTAATTGGAAAAGACCATTTGATATTTACAAATCCTCAGTTGCAACATGTGGTAATATGGTGCACTAATTGAAAACACATCAGCACATTTAGCATGTTAGAGAATCTTTTCTTAAATAAAGAAAGTGAGACTATATTTATGGTTGGGCTGCAGCTTAACTTTCAATGTGAAATTAGCTTGAAAATTGGTCAGGCCACTCCATTTAAAAAATGGCTTATTGCAAGTTTGAATGTGGCCTGAAAAGGTAACAATGTAGAACTTCCACAACTGTGTAGAAAGAAGAGAGAACCAGGTCAACATCAGTTTCCACAAGAATGTTGGCTATGGGCACCTTGATCCCAATTGCCTTGTCATAGATCAGAAGGCAATCAAGAATCAAGACCAACAGAGGTTGAGGGGATGTGGGGTGAAAGGAAAACAACAATTTGGTTCAAGGACCTCACAGAATGTTCAACAATCTTTGTTGAGCTTTGTACAAGTGGTACAGTTGTGTTCCTCTGGGATCGAAGTAGCTTTTAAAGGTCAAAACATGTTTCATCGTGTATGACTTTTACAAGTGCATGGAGGATAAGATAATGGACATATCTAATCTGGCGTACTCTCCAGTTATTTTAAATTGTTAACAAGGAGAAAAGGTGTATTCTTTTAAATACTTGCTATTAATTTACCTCTTCATTCTAGTCCTTTCTAGTGAGGCTTTTTTACTTTTCAAGTTTTCTGAATACTACTAGTTTTTTTTGGTGAGTTCAATCCGTTAATTTTCACCCCTTTAGATGTTATACGTCCTTATTTGCAGTCCTCTTCTCTTTCTTTTGTAGTTAGAGGTTTGGGCCAAAGAAAGAGAAGTAGCAGGTTTGAGGGCTAGCTTGAATACCCTAATGTCTGAAATACAACGTTTAAATAAATTATGTGCTGAACGCAAGGAAGCCGAAAGCTCTTTGAGAAAGAAGTGGAGAAAGATTGAAGAGTTCGGCGCGCACAGATCTGAACTGGAAACTGTTTACAATGCATTAGTCAAGGCAAACATGGTAAGCTCTCTCTCTCTCTCTCTCTCTCTCTCAGACACACACAGAGGATATGTTGAAAATTTCGAGATCACATCTCGAACCAGAATTATGGAAAAGGGAAAAACACAGGACACTTACTATTTGCCAAATTGAATCATTTTGTCACCTGCTACTTATCCACCTTTATTCTGGGTGCAAAAAGAAAAGTTTTTTTCCTTTTTTTTTTTTTTCTTTTTTTCGCAGCGTTGGTTATAGCTTGAAATGTGTGCTTAACAAAATTAAATGAAAATCAGTGAAGTGTGCAAAACACGCTGGTACCACTAAATATGTGGATGATAATGGACTGACCAATTCTATTTTAAAACAGAGAGAAGATAATAACTAGGAGTCTCTAGTCATGTCAACCAGGAGCAGCAATAGTTAACCATTATAAACCTATCAAAGGGGTGTATGGTTTTCACTTTCACTCGTTGAAAGCCATCATGAGATTCCAAATCAAAATTTCTGTATAGCTGTATACATAATAATAGTTATGAAAGATAATCTTTCTTTTGTGTGTATCTTTTGTAATGTAATAATAACATTTCGGTTTTCATTTCCCTTGATGTTGTAGGAAGCTGCTGCATTCTGGACTCAGCAGCCCTTAGCTGCCAGGGAGTATGCTTCAAGCACCATAATTCCAGCTTGCAATGTTGTTGCGGACTTATCGAACAATGCTAAAGATCTGATTGAGCAGGAAGTCTCTGCTTTCTACCAAACTCCTGATAATAGCATATACATGCTTCCATCAACCCCTCAGGTCTGTCAGAACATAATAATCATAAGTTCTTCACTATGGTAAAATAAGGCACATCAAAACCTTTTTATGAGATTACAATTAAGGAGAACACGAATTGGTTATACCTACGCCTGACTGTGACATTTTACCATTGGATCATCACTCAGAACAGTAATTGACTGAAAATGAGATTTTCCATATCAAAGTACTTTATCCACCATCACTAACTTAAGATTAAGGCTTTGTTCCATTAGCATGAATGGTCACTCACAAAGTGTTTGGCAACTTTGATTATAATCAATTTTGATTATAATCGGCCACACGGCATCATTTCATTGGTTTCTCTTTTTTCAAAAAGTCAAAAAGTAAAAGTTAAGCCGCAATTTTTTATTTTTTACAAAAAACAACCAATAAAATGATGTCATGTAGCAGATTATAATCAACCCAAATAATCAAATAGTTGCCAAACACTTTGTCAGTATCATATTAGTTGTTATAGGCACTATTTATTTTCCAGTTGACCTTGTCCTCCTCCCAGTAACACTTCCCTGCAGGTTGGCTCTTAGAAGTTAGTTAACAATTTGAAGCTATTTTTGTTTGATCAGATTAGAAGTAAACTTAATTCAAGTTCAGCAATTTGGTATATACAACTGTGGGCGTTTGTGCCATCCAGTTTCCCTCACGCCCTTATATATCTGATTCAAGCGCTTCTGGAGTCAATAGGGGCTAATGGATCTATAGGACCTGAAGCAGTTGCCACTGCTGAAAGGAATGCTACAATGCTGACAGCAAGAGCTGGTGCTAGAGATCCATCTGCAGTTCCATCTATATGCCGTATTTCTGCTGCTCTTCAATATCCTGCGGGTAAACGCTTTTCCATCCCGCGGACATGTCAACATTTTGAATAGTACATCGGCAGCAATTTGTACCTAGCAGTTGTCTGTGTCAAATCTTTAAATGTATTTCTAATTCATCTTTTTAATCATTTAATGAGATCGAGTCTTTTTTAGAAGCTTTTCCATCAGACTTACCTCCCAACTTCTAGAGCATGAGAAAGTTGATTTCCATCTCCACACTTGATGGGGACAAATATGGCCTGAGAACATTGAGATACTACTTGCTCTTGTTGTCCTCATGATAAAAAAGCACTCTGCAAACACTAAAACTTATCATCAGAATAAGTAGATCATTGCAGAATTATTGGTGAATGTAATTCAAATTCGGTTCAAGGATTATGTTTTAAGAGGGAGGAGATTATTCTGTCCGTTACCAGCAATGTCTCTTAAGCAAAAGCGTGAGCTTATGTACTTCTTTTTCTTTATAGCAGTCGCATTAGTGTGTGCAAATATAAAGGCCTAAAATTTGAAGGATTTCAACAATTAGGTTTCCACTACTAACTACTAGTATAGAGTTTATGTATTCACGATGATAATTGGTTTCAATTTCAGTCGGTATTCAATTTTTTGCTAGGTTTGGATGGTTTGGATGCTGGGTTAGCATCAATCCTAGAATCCCTTGAATTTTGTCTGAAGCTGCGTGGTTCTGAGGCTAGCGTATTGGAGGACTTATCTAAGGCAATTAATTTGGTCCATGTGCGGCGGGATCTTGTCGAGAGTGGTCATGCATTTTTGAATCATGCTCATCACTCACATCAAGAATATGAAAGGTACAACTTACATTTCTTTCTACCTTGATATGGAATTGGAACCTTGTGTCTCTGAAGTGTGAGTTCTATGTTCTCCGGTTTTGGGTTGATACTACTTTAAGGTTTATTAAAAATTTAAGCTACAATTTAGAGGACCCAAGAAAATTCAAGACTTCGGTTTGGGGTCAATTTAATTTTTGTAAGATATCCGTAAATCCCCTCCTCTTTTATAATAATTGAGAGAGAGAGAGAGAGAGAGAGAGAGAGAGATCTGAGTATGCCAAATTTTGTTCGTGTGAACATATCAGGTGAAGTGTGTGCAGGGAAGTTTTTATTTCTCAGAGCTCCTAGTTGCCAAAGTAATACCACAAAAAAAAAAAAAAAAAAGTCCCTGGCAATTATCACTAGGAAGTGACTTCCGAGACGTTGGAATTCCCTATTTAAAAGTTTATTCAAATGAGACCTTGCTCTTTCTTTTTGTACAAATACAGCTTGACTGGTTTAGTTGACCTGTGTCTTGCAGGACAGCAAATTACTGTCTTAATTTGGCTGCTGAACAAGACAAAATTGTTACAGACAAGTGGTTACCTGAACTTAAAAATGCAGTCATAAATGCTCAAAAATGCCTTGAAGACTGCAAATATGTCAGGGGCTTGGTAAGGACTTCTTAAACTGAAGTCTATTGTCCTTGGTCTCAAAGATATTCTTAGCTCTTTAAATTTTGCCTTAGACATGTTAACTTAATTGTGTCAACATGCAAAATTTAAGTAATATCTTAATTATTAAATGTCATGGCCGACCAACATATTATTTGCCATATCCTCGTTCTTTTTCCTTTTCTTTTTCTTTCTTCATCTCCATTTCCCCCTTGTAAATAAATTAATTGGTCACAGCATACACTGACCTTGGCTACTTTTTGGAAAAATTATACCATCAATCTCTGTGTCTGCAATTGTTTCAATCCTTTGCCACCTTTTTACAGTTTGTTGTTTACATGTCTGAATCACTAACTTCTTCACTTTCTGACCTGACTTTTGAGGTTCATGTGAATTATGAAGTATGGAAGTTTCCACATTTGCACATTGATTGATTAACGTATATCATTTTTCATTATTTCCCACCTTGGCAATGCTAGAAGGACTATCCTGTGAGCACAACTGTTTTATCAGTTGTCATTGGATTTGTTGCAACCATTTGGTTATGAACCTGGTATTTATGCATGCATGCAAATATATTATTCACCTGTTTAGTTCCCACCTCATAGGAAATCACTGTAGTAGTTACTGAAACCTCCAAATTCATTTCTTCATTGATTGTGTTCATCTGTACAATCACGGCCAGAAATGAACAACTATTAAAGGAATCTTGGACTTTTGGTACATTTCGTACACATGAAGAAAAGGTGATTCACAACAGGTCATTAATGTGAACGTAAAAATATATTGTAAAGTCTCTCTAAGAAAATTGTGATTCCTTGTTGGGATTGTAAAATTATATGATAACCCTGAAGTTTCCCAAGCTTTTAAATCATAAGAATTTTTCAGGATGATCATTTACTTGCTCTTTGTTAGTTTCTTTTATTTCTAATTTACTGCCTTTTTTAAAGTAAGTGTTGTAACTTGGTGAAGCTGCTGTTCTGTGGATTTTCTGTAGCTTGATGAATGGTGGGAACAGCCGGCATCAGCTGTTGTTGATTGGGTTTCTGTTGATGGAGAAAATGTTGCAACGTGGCAAAATCATGTGAAGCAGCTTCTTGCATTTTATGATAAGTAGCATCTGCAATGGTTTTTTTTGGCAGCTGAAATTAAGCATTTTGCTTGTTCGTTCCTGGCGGAACTCTGTTGCCTCGTCATCCACAATCTGCACTGCCAATATTGGGACACTGTCAAATCAGGATACGGATGTCAAATCTTCTGGCGGTCCTGCTAAGACTACAAACATGAACTGATTTATAGGGAAGACGAGGAGAGGGCGGTGTAAACAAGCACACATGAAGTTTCATGTGGCGTGCATACATTCACCCAAGCCACCCACATGGGATGGTGAGTGCCCTAACGGCACTTACTGTAAAGTGCCAGAAAATTTTTGGATTCCTAGGCAATGTTGTAACAGTTCCACTACGTTGTACAGACTGTTTTGCCTTTTGGAGGAATTTCCATTTTTGTTTATGTGAGATTGTTATTATGCTATATATGTTTTCAGGACTGATTATCCCATGCAGAAAGTGTACTGTTGTAACTTATTTTTTTGGCCTCTTCTTTCTGTAACTAAGTTGTTTTGAGTGATGATTGTTTCTATAACAGTAACCAGACCAAGATTTTTATTATACACCAATGGATGTAGGATATCTTGCACCCATGGGTATGTGGCAAAATTTGAGTGGCTGATTCAAAAAGGTTGGGGCATATTTCAACCACCCATGTATTGCCACGTATCCACCCTATACTAACGAGTGTGTGATAAAAATTTTGGTAACCAGGCATCTATTTATTAATTTAGTTCTGCCTAATATGTTCATAAGACTGCCTTTAAAAGATGAATTGATGTTCACCATCATATTCAACTGCTGTCTAAATGTTGAAGAACATTATGCATCCCCAATTATTAAAATTGTCAAAGTTGACTACTCTTCTGACCATATCAAGCAAGTGCTTTATCATATGTTGTGGTGATCTTTTCAGTTGCCACTTAATACAAATGTGACCCACATGGCACAATCACTATGGTGTTGTGTTTAAATCCTTTTCATTTACCTACCTCATTTTATTCCACTCCACTTTTCTTTCTTTTTATGCCTATTTTTTAATTTGTCTATCACTAGATTAAGAATATACCTTCCACTATAATCGATATCGATAATATCTTTACTAGTTTGGTCAAACGAGGGTGTCACCTCATCTCCTTCACTACTTACACACGAGCATCTTGCTTTCATTTCCTACCTTCTTTGACCTCCGTTGACTTCACTCCCATCTCCAATTTTTACCTCCATAACAAAGAACAAAAATAAGTAGTTGGTTGTGGGGTGGGCATTATAATGAAATGAAATATTTGGTGACAAGATTAAAGATTAGTAGAAAGCTAATAAATGGTGGGACTCTGTACACAAAATGAGTGTACAAAACTAGAGCTTTCTAGTACAATAATTCCAAGAATGTATCTTGTTTTGCCAAAATAGTAATGAGGTACTACAATAGAAATTTTCACTTATTTACATTGTGCATTGTAAAAGATGTTCACCTCTATTGATATTTCACCAAGTGTCATATTTTCAATAGAGTAGCGCAATTCATCACTAGTGATGATGATCACCATGTTTATGCAGTATTAAGTAACAGGTCCACTTAAATACTTTTCGTCAACTAGACTAAAATATCACTAGAATTGAGTTTTTTTATTACAATGCTCACAGGTGAGTAGGTGATCATTCTAAGAGGATTAATTATGAACCAATGATAAGTAATTGTGGAAAAACATGTACCTCCAGAGATTGGAGAATTTGGTTGTCTTGGTATTCTATGTGAAAGAAAGTACCAACTAGTGTAAAATGTAATTAATAACTACATCATCATGATCAGTTGGTTTTGGAGGCATTCTGACCCTGGCTTTTGCTTTTGCATATATGGAGCACTACTTGCATTTATTGAAGTGTTTTTTGGAATAAGTATATTTATTTGTATGTTAAATTTTGCTAATTTTACGAGTAAATTTAAATGTAAGCAAGCATAATAATTAAATAAAAATATTTTAATCATTTACTGTTTTATATATATATATATCTAAATGATAATGATACCAAAGGTCATGTCAAACATGGCACGATATAATTCTATTTATCTTATGCCTCTATTTCGCATATAGTCTATTCATTATTTTATTCTCCATAATTTATCTCTTGTAACGCGGCCGCCGCCGTCGTCATCATCATTATTATTATAACATTATTGTTAAATTTTATTTTTTGAAAAAAACATCATTGTTATTACATTATTATAAATGATGGTTTTTATAAAGAAGTGTATAAAAATCTTAAAAATTCTAAAAAGGTAAACTTATTATACAAGCATATGAAACTATTTACAAATCTAAAACAGTCTTTAGAATTGTACTATTATTATTATTATTATAATATCTACAAAACTCCCTATTTGAATTCACACCCCAGATTAGTGGATTGGGTGACAACAATCACACTAGCACATTTATCAAAATTAATTCATGATCAAAAAACTAAACTAAACTAAATAGTGGATCAGACACCTTCAACTATACCATTATTTTACGTACTTAATTATTATTATTATTATAAAATAATGATAATATATACTTCAACGATAACCATTCTTGCCCGCTAATTGTAATTTACTCCTCCTTGTGTGTGGTTGATAAACATCATATTTCATATATCCTTAGTTAAGATGGACATAATAATGATTAAATAAAAATGAAAATATTTCATTTGCAAGATGGAGTTTAATAGACTGCCACATAAAAAGATGAGTATGTTATGCGTAATGACACATTAAAATGAAATATCAAGTTTTTCATAAGCTGACACATAAAAAAAAAAAAACTTTAACGCATAACTAAACAGTAAAATCAAGTTCAAGTTTAGACGAGACTCAGAAGAGATATAAGCCAAACACAATTTATTTCATCTCTAATTAAGCCCTTTTAGCAAACACAGTTTATTTCAAACCTCGCTGCTACACAAATTTCTACCACTTTTTTCTTTAAAAAAAATCTATTTTCATTTTAAATTACAATTCATTGGTTTTATTAAAGAAAAAAAGAAAAAAAAATTAGAATGCATTAAATTGGAATAGAAAACCTAACGACCGTAACTACTGCCACTTCTATGCTTTCAGTTTTAAATTCACTCTGCTCCGCTTTCCCTGCAACCACCGTGTATTACGACTTTCTGGTGATAATTGGCGGAATCTGGCAGGATTTCTGATCAAACTTCAAAAAACTTGCAAACTATCTCGAAAACTTTTTAGTTTTGCTCCTTCATTTGTTTGTTTATCTCCAATCCAAGATTATAGGCTGTTTTACCGGTACATAGTATAAACCCACACGTTCTGCCTCTTCTCTGCGTCAAAAATTGCAGAAACTTTTGCATTTTGCCTGGATTTCAACCGGAGGAGAGTTGCCTTCATGTTTATGGTTATTAAGTTAGTGTCGCATTGCTATTGGTTTTTGTTTTCTAGACTTTTCGAGGCTATCAATTTAATGATAGTTAACTCTAAGATTTGCCTTGTTTTGCGTAAAGATAGCATTTTTTTAAATAATATTTAAAAGCAGTCTGGAGATATTTTTTGTCAACTGAAATTATAATTAAATTTATAACCATTAATTACCAGCTTAATTATATTGTTTATCTGTCACTGTGTAATCAAATTGACATTAAACATCGTTTCTTTGAAGTGGGCTTGAAAATTCATCAGCTGGAATTGAGATCTTGATGGTATTCCGATGTGTAAACTGGAGAATGGTCATGACAAGGGAAATCAGCTTCAGGAAAGTTGGGGTGTGGGCATGAAATATTCAGACAAGGAGGAAGTAGCAAGAAGTGAAAATTTTAGTGTGTCTAATGCCAGCATGAAGTTGTGGATTTTAAGGTCAATCACAACATTGTTGCTGTGGACTTGTATTATTCAACTGGTGGCAATAGGGGAAGTCCGGGGGCCAACATTGTTGAAGAGTTGGCCTTCTTGTTCTAGTCGGACGAATATACCTAGAGAGACTAATGTATCTTTCCTTCAACAAGAAGTTTTTCCTCCAAAGAGTGAGTAATTGGCCTTTGAGTTCGTCTTTTTGTTCTTGCTGTTCAAATTGAGTAGCAAATGCTGATTCTTAATCTGATGTATGTTCACGCTGTTTAGGCTTTGCAGCATATGCATTCTAGGTTGGGAATTTGTAGATCCACTTATTTATACCCGCCCTTTTTTGTATCTGTCAATTAGATTTCACTAATCCACATGCTTATATAGGGGAGAGATTTGTGTGCTTCCATTTCCCGTGATTCACGTGATGAACTTTGCCCCGTGTTTGTGTACGATCATCAAGATATTCCAGTTGTACTTAAGATATTCCAGCCGTTCTTGAATTTGGTTCTCGTTTTTTGCAGGGGTGTACAAGAACAACGGTTATCTAGTAGTCTCTTGCAATGGAGGACTCAACCAAATGCGAGCAGCAGTGAGCTCCTTTGCTATGCTTACTAGTACTACTGCTCTGAACATGGAATCTTTTCCATGTCCTGAGTTGTTACTGATGCATCAGCTTATTTTCTTATTCTGTCGTCCCTTTCCCATGCAGATATGTGACATGGTTGCAATTGCCAGATTTCTTAACGTTACTCTTATTGTCCCCGAATTGGACAAAACTTCATTTTGGGCAGATCCTAGGTATTAAATTAAATTTCATGTGATTATTCTGAATTCCACTCACATTTTCTGTTCTTTGATGGTGTTTTTTTCTTTGTAGCAGTGAATTTGAAGACATATTTGACGTTGATCATTTCATTAAATCTTTGAGAGATGAGGTCCGAATATCGAGAGAGCTTCCACAAAGACTTAAACGGAGGGTTGAGCTAGGGATGTTCTATGAACTACCTCCCATCAGTTGGTCAAATTTGTCTTACTACCGTCAGCAGGTTATATCCATCTTTCCCATTTTTTTATTTTATTTTATTTTTTCTTTTTGATGTAGTGGGTGTGCGGAGGGAATAAATCTTTACTGAATGATATAATCTTCATTCACTTGGCAGATTCTTCCTCTTCTGAGAAAGCATAAAGTTGTACATCTGAATAGGACTGATTCCCGGCTTGCTAATAATGGATTGCCGTTGGAGATCCAGAGGCTACGGTGTAAAGTAAATTTTGCTTCCCTGAGATTCACTGCTAGGATAGAGGAATTGGGTCGAAAAGTTGTGAGGATCCTGAGGCAAAATGGTCCTTTCCTAGTCCTCCACCTCAGATATGAAATGGATATGCTGTCCTTTTCTGGCTGCAGTCGAGGCTGCAATGACAAGGAGGTGAACGAATTGACGAGAATGAGGTATCATCAATTCTTTTGATGAAGACCACGATAAATTTTTCTATATTCCCTTGAAATAGGAAAGGTTGAAGCCATATATTAACTGTGGCAACTCAAATGACAACAGATATGCTAACCCTTGGTGGAAAGAGAGTCATAGATCCCGACCTCAAAAGGAAAGAAGGTTTGTGCCCTTTAACACCTGAAGAAACCGCTCTAGTCCTAGCTGCACTGGGCATTGATCGTAACATCCAGATATATATAGCTGCTGGAGAATTATACGGTGGAGAAAGGAGACTTAAAAGTTTGTTCACAGCATTTCCACATCTGGTTAGTCAACTGCCTCATCAGACTATCTAAAAAATTCAACTCGATCCCCTGTGGACCTTATCAAAAAATTCGATCTGCTGTTAAGGGAATAAACATACAACATGATTAGGCTTTTAGGCTCCATTAGGTTGGAGACCCTGTAATATCTTCTTTAACCGCTGCTTCAATCTTGGAATAGGTCAGAAAAGAGTCGTTGCTGAAACCTTCAGACTTGAGGTTCTTGCTAAATCACTCATCTCAAATGGCAGCTCTAGATTATCTTGTCTCCCTGGAGAGTGCTGTATTTGTTCCCACATATGATGGAAATATGGCAAAAGTCGTTGAAGGACATCGCAGGTACTTAATAGTTGTCTTTATTTGTAGTCTAGGATTCTTTCTTGGACTAGTTTTGATTTTCTTTATAATAATAACGTTTCTCCTCTGCTCAATGGAAGGTAATCCCTGAACAATTAATTGCTCCATTATCATAATTCAAATGTCTAATATGGTGTACAAAACGCTTCCTTTAAGTATCATCCGTCTGTGTCAATTGTTATTCACTTGGCATCCTTCAAAATCTCTCAGGTATCTAAATTTCAAGAAGACCATTCTGCTGGACAGAGAGGTTCTAATTGGCTTGATAGATCAATACACTTGTGGAGCAATAAGCTGGGATGAATTCTCGTCTGCTGTCAAAGAAACTCATGCAAATCGTACAGGGAAGCCCAAGGAACGAGTTACGGTTCCAGACAAACCGAAAGAAGAAGATTACTTCTATGCCAATCCACAAGAATGCTTGCAGCAGATTGATGAAATATCAAGCAGTAGTAGATGATTCTTTATTCGTGCTTGTCAAAGGTTCTGATATCGTACACAACTCATGTACGTAACGTAAAGATTTGAGGCTAATGGTCTGTCGAAATACAGTTTTGGAAATTGTACATGAAGTTTAGGATTGGAAAACGCTGACGTCCCAGAATAGGTTGGAAACATAATTTAAGGCATCAGGTTTAGTTTACAACATTCATGTACCATTCTTTTAGCTGTTCTGGTTTTATTAGGCTGACGTATAGATGAACCATGACTATCAAGATAAACCACGAATAGTTCGATTTCTGCATCATAACGGTTCTCCACTGTGACAAATAAGTTTCCTCTATCGCATTTCGGATAATACATACCACATAAATGTCATTCGTGAAGTCTTGGAACATGTTTTCTTGAAAATTATTTGTGTAACATACTACGCTACCAACGTTCCAAACGTGCTTGTAAATTTATGGACAAATAATTAATGTAATATTAAAAAACCAAGTGTCTGGTAGTGGCATAATATCAGTCGCTAATGTCAGAACATCACCACCCAAAAAATCATAACGGCTAGTACACAAAATTGCTTGAATCGTAGTTTGAGTTCCAAACTGAATACTTCATAAAGGCAGCTTCTCATAATCAAATGGAAGCCTTTATATCCAACAAGTACTAAAGACAACAAAATAAGCTGATTCTAGAAAACTCTGGCACCTCAACAGATCTAAAAGGCGAGGCATGTACATTTCTCCTCTGATTCCATCCCCAAGCCTAAAGGCCAAATAACAGGGAAGGAAAGAAATATGAGACGAATGGGAACAGAATCTAAATAGAAACTCCATATTAGCTTCCGTCCGTCCTTGGCCTTTTATGAGGTTGAGCATAATTGTCACAAATATCCCCAAAATCTGCATTAACGCCAGATGGGTTCTCGTGATCCTGAACAGCCAAAAAATAGAAAACCATCAGCAAACAGTAGCTTCTCAAGACACTTCAAAATATGAGATTGTGAATGCATTGAGAAACAAGTCCTCAAATCAAAGGCAACATAATAGTAACATAAATGCATACAGATAATTTATACAGTATCGCCATGCAAAGAAGCAGAACACGCACCAGCAAGACAAAAGGCAAGAATTGAAAGAAGTCTTACGAAAAGAAAATGAGATTCAAAATTTCTTTTATCTCGGAACAATTTATGCGTGTGTGTGCGCGTGTATAAGTGTGTGAGAGAGAGAGAGAGAGAGAGAGAGAGAGAGAGAGAGAGAGGATGATGTACTGTAGGAGCTTTTAATATAAAAAAAAGGGATAATCCTTGTAAGCGGTAATATTTTATTAGCTACCTTAAATTATCAGTAACATAGTCAGTAGTCAACATATCTTTTTCACGTAGGATAAAAATTTGGAAACCTTGAGCTTCCAAATTCCAATTTTATGCAAGCATCAATAAAACAGGCAGATCTTTTTCCTTCTCATTTTTGCTCCCTCCTTTGTCTCCTCAGAAGATCCAGAAACCAAATAAACCTAATTGGGTCAATAAAGCTAAACAAACCTTTGCACTGAATACTGTAGAATTGCTACCACTGTTTGTACTTCTACAAATATCAAGTTGCACGGAAATGTTGGCTCGGGACAAATCTACACCTGATGATTGCAGCGCATTGGAAAGGCTATTCAACAATCTGTTCAACCACCAAAACCCAGTGGATTACAAGAAAGTAACATTCAAATAATTATGAAAATTTGTGTTAAGAACATAGACTTTGGAACTCGCAGAAACAGTTATTCACTGATTGCTGATAATGCAATGCAATGTCCTAACTCAAATAAAGAGAAGGATCTACTAATCACAAATTAGGTTGCACTGCAATAACCTTAATTGGGACTTACTAACCCCCACATCCGCTATATTTGACTAAGCAAACACGCATGCATGGTATATAAAAACCCAATTGAGACCCACATCAGAGTGAGGTGAGAAAAATTTATAAATAAATGTAAGATATTATGTGTTTGAAGACAAATCCCCTATATTCCAGAAAATCTAACTTCATATGCCATCAGAAATGATGTATCCCTAGCAAGTAGCAAGTTTCATAATTGAAAGGGGGGGGGGGGGAAGAAAAGGAAAGAAAGAAGAAAGAACTTGGTTTCATTATACCAACCAAAACACACAAGATTGCATTTATCTGTAGAGATCTAAACAAATTTGCTGAATATAAGTAAAAAAAAAAAAAGGTCAATGGGTTTTTTGGCAGCCACAAAGATGTAATATGTTGCAAGTTGCAAATGCTGTCTATGAAAATCTAAGCAAACTTAATTAACATCAGTAATTTGAAGAACAGGTCTTTCTGCACTCTACTATTTTCAGGTTTCTCAAATCACACACACATAGTTAAGTGTAGGTACAAAATGCAGCTCATAGATGGTTTAATTGTTTTCTTCACAGCAGCAGAACAAATAAATATCTGATGTAAAAAAATGTAAATAGCATTAGAAGAAAACAATATATACAAAGAAATTAGATTTTTTTAAAATTTTTGATGCTTACCCTTGAGAATAAGTTCTTGATATGCTAGCTTCCCCGCTTTCACTTTTCAGCCCTTCCTCTTCATTTGGAATGTTGTAGATGGGAATAGATGCCTCATTTGCACATGATTTTCCTGCCCAAAATTGTGATTGTGACTGAGGTGTCAATTGCTCAGCATCTAAAAGGGATCCCTGACAAGGTTGGCAGGACACACCCTCAAACTAATTTGAATGCGAGGGAATGTTCAGAGGAATTGTGTCATTTTCTGCCACATGTGGATTGTCTGTTGGTCTACATAAGATTTCACCGCTCAAGTCAGATTCCACTGAGGTTTGTGCATGACTAAGAAAAGTTGAATTTACAATATAATTCTCTTCATGATAGTTCCATTCCTTGCAAGTTGAGATTGGTCAATAAAGCTTTCAACATGCCCGGAATTGCTTCTCTGTTAACAAAAGGAAGAGAAGTGAATGCTGCAATTCTGCTGTGTCAAGATCAAGTAGACACCTTTAAACCTAAAATGATTTACTTTGTTTTTCTTTTTCTTTTTAGTTTTATGATGAAATTACAGAATCACACATTCTACTACCTAGAACAAAGAACATCAAACTAGTTTGATAATAAGTACTCCATATACAAGAATGAATTTCACATCTTACAGCTAACCAACCTTGACACTCGGTACACAATGGCATATTGGTACTTGCTTGAGCTTACTCAAACATAAGAATATATTTTCGACAAGTACGATATAATGCATTAATGCTGATGTACCCTATTTGACAATCCATGATGAGGAAACACCTATTATATGTTTTCAACAAAAAGAATCAATGTAATGTGAATCACATAAAACGGTGCAGTCTCAATCCGTTTCATGTGATACAAGGTAGGGGGGGCGCTGAAAATTAAGCAAAAATGCATTAAAGAGAAAAAGGATCTAATAAATAATTTTACCCATGGCATCAACTTTGTGGGCTCTGGACTCCAACCCTGGTATGTTCCCTCGTACATCTGTAATCTCTCTTGTAAAAACTGGATATAGTGTATAACCTGCATCAAGTATCATTGAGCCCTCAAGACCTTGTACAACCATTACATATTTGAACAAACAAATACTAGTTCAATAATATAGAAGCATTTTACATTAAAATGAAACAACAAACCTCCAGCAAAAATGAAGCTTTGTCTCTCTTCTGGTCATTTTCTGGTATCAGTTCTCTCAAAACTTGAAATCTGCATCAAATAAATTATTATTTTCTTTTCTCCATCCATATATGATTTTGAATTAAACTGAAAAAGTCGCTTTGCAGTCTTTAGCCTGAAGCTCGTGAATATAGAGTGCTCAAACTTCTAATTCACGGATCAATATGCAAACTAACACATTTCCAACTGCCAGGAAAATAGATATGACGATTCTACATTTAGCCACATGGATTCCACTCTGCGTTGGATATCTAGAGATGAAATGAAACGAAATTCCAATTCCATTCCCTAAATATCATCACCAAACTTATTTAAATCAAGAACGAGAAGAAAATTTGCCTTTCATTAATCTTGCTTCTCCTACGTTGCTCCGTCTCCGAATGTTTCGACCTTAAAGCATTCACCTTCTGATCACCTCGTTTCCTCTCCCCCTGCCCTGCGAATTTCAAAATTTCGAAGTTTTTGAAAAACCACACACAAACAAAAACACACAAAAATAACACCCACATACCTCCAGGGGAAGAGCTACCGGCAGTTCCTTCATCCTCATCCTGGTGCGCATTCACTCTAACCATTTACAGAAAATTTCCAAACCCAATTTCTCTACAGATATATGTATGTACAGTACCCTAAACCGAAAAATTACAAAGAATTGAGACTTCTAACCGGTTTGAATGAATGTTTTCGCAAATGAAGTGTAAAACCTGACCCTATATTTTCCAGAACCTACCCTTCAATTTGAAGCCCTAGCTACTGAAACTAATCGGTTTTAATTGCAGTGAAGTGGAGACGAGTTTGCGCGTGGAGGATGACGTTGATAAACTGCGCTCGTCTCTTTTATTGGGCTCTGTTTTCGCAAAACATTGTCCTTTTTCTGTTTTTTGTTTTTTCTTCCGATGACAATTGACAGATATAACACCAAATGGCATTGTTAACAAATCACGTCGAGCGATAATTGACAGATTTAGCACCAAGTAACGTTGTTAACAAGTCACTCCTTTTTTTGTTGTTGGGGGGGTTGGGGGAGGGGGGTGCAATCATTAGCAGGTCACTATTCAATATTTACCTTTTTTTTTTTTAACATACAAAAAAAAAAAGCCTTAAAACCGAACTTTTTGAGGAAAAAAAAAATTATTACTTAAACAAAAGGGCAAAAGTTCAGAATTGAGTTGTAATCGGATTCAATCATGAGGGACCATAATTGCAATTTATTGAGTAAGAACCAGGTAAATTTCAGTGTTTAATGAACTTTGGTTAAGTTGTAAAGTCACTTAACTTCAACGTGTAATTAAAACGTGCTTTACACGTTGTATAATAATATATAATGTAATATATAAAAACTTAGTATAATAAAATAATTAATTTTGGACCATTTGTTTCTATGCTTGTTCATAATATTTAAATATATTTAAATTTATAGTATAATTATTGTATGCAATAAAAATGTTTATAATCATTTATAATTTCTTTTAAAGTATTTTTAAACAATACACTCAGAAAATATTACTTTGAAAAGATGACCTATGCTTGCTTTGTATTTATTATTGTGATTTTAATCATAAAATTGAATTAAAATCGACTACAATAAATACTAAATATTAATCATAGAATTGAAATTGACTCACCAAAATTAAAGAATTAAACAATATTGGGTAAGAAGTAAAAATAGAATTTGATATATTAAAAATTCAAATATGAGTTACAATTTATCACACTAATTGTTTTAAGAGAGTTTTGGGATAAGAATTATAATTGTAATTTCAATTTCAAAACTTTTAATTGAAATAATTGTTAAAATTAAAATTAATCACAATAAATACTACACTAAAGATTAGTCTTTGAAATTGAATTAAAACTAAACACAATAAACACTAAAGATTAATCTTGATATTAGAATTAAATAGTACACTAAAAATTATTAAATAATTATTTGTGCATGTTGCTAAAGAAAAAATGTCTCTTGAGAAATTATTTGTGCTAAACTAAAATAATTAAATAATTATTTGTGTTCATGCCTAATAGTTCTTTATTGTTTTGATATATTAGTCTCACATTATTTTAGCCTCTTCATAAATTTTTTAAGTATGTGTTAACTAAAAGTTTTAGCTTCAAGGATAATATATGTTAACTTAATTAACTAATTTGTATTAAATAATGGATTGTTATAATAAATGAGGAATAATAAGAAGGGCAAATTGGGAATTAAAATAAAAAAGTAGAGATAAAGGTAAAATATAAATGTTTTATAAGGATTTCACTTTTTATATGTTAGTGATAGTGATTTGGAACAAGCAAATGACTTTGGTTGTGTGAGCAATTAGACCACTCCATCCATCTTTTGCTAGTCCCCATAGCAAATATGAAGCAAATTGTTTCCAATCCAAATGTTCTTTTCCATCATTGACCAATTTTATGTATTAATTAAATTTTTTTTTTTCAAAATGTAAAGGACACACACATAAAAGGTGCAAGGTTGTTTGATTCTCATTATGAGAGTCAAATTATAATGGAAAATTATAATTAGTTGAAATGAGTGGTGAATATTTATTGAAATTTGAAATGTGTGGTGATAATTGAGTAGTTGTCAAATCAGTAGTAGATAAAATTATCATGGGAAAAATAATGATTATCAAACAATAACTAATTATTATTATTATTATTTGACATTAAGGTTTAAGCGAGCAATTATAGAGAGACATGAAAAATGGACATTAATGAGTGACATTCTTATTTAGTACACATTCATTGGGTGGTGATTACATGACTACTTTTTCATCATCCAATACAAGCGTGTCACATAAGAATATCAGTCATTAATACCTCTTTTTTCATGTCTCTATAAAATTTTTACCATCACTTTATTAGATCTGTCAAGAGAACTAAAAAGGCATATCAAATGATTTAATTGCTCAACAATTAAAAGTTTAGTGACTTCATTACAAGAGGACCAAAGTTCAATGACTACCAGTGAAATTTACTCCAATAGAAACACAGGAGACCCTTTACGACGTTGAAATAATATTCTGTTTCACCCACCACTGGACGATAAAGCGTAACGCGCTTTGATGGCCTTTTTCCCGACTGAAATAATTCCAAAAATTCGTCTTTCTTTGATACAATCTTGAAACATCTGAGTCAGGATTTCCCAGATTGGCTGAAGAATCGTCCTTGCATTTCGTTCTGTAAGTTTATCCTACTTTATCTGTCGGTTATAGTTTAGTTGATAAGCTTGTAATTATACTTTCAGTTAGCGGGTTGAAATCAGTGTTATACTTGTGTAATCTGCATTGGGTTTTCTCTATTTGGTAAATTGATCAACTTTCTTCCTTTCTGGATATTTATTTATTTGATGATTATTCAGTTATGAAGTAATTATTTTCCCTTTTCTTGATTTTAAAGAAACTATGAAAGATTAGATTTTTTTTTTCTATTTTATTTTTTTAGCTTTTATTTCTGTTATCTTAGCTTTGTTGGTTTTTAGCTGAGTTTTTTGTATTTTTATGTTTTACCTTGATTATTCAGAAAATCTTCTGTTACTTAAGTTCGTGAACAGGAAAAGAAAGAAAAAGGTTATGCGTTATCGTTGTTTATCTGATAATCTGAAGATGAGTAGACCTTATTCATTTATTTGATATTCTCTTGTACCATCTTTGCCAGATGTTCTCTACATGGAATTTTCATTTGCTAGTAATTTCTGATCTGACTAAGTGTTCCTTTTCCAGGTAAAAATATTATTATACTGTTTAAGGTCTATTACATTTGAAAGGGCATTTAGGAGAGAATGTGAGAAAGAGGGTGCTGGTTCACTAAGCAACATTAAGTTCTCCGAGATTGAATCCTCTCGTGTGCCTGTAATCACATCGGCAAACTATTGGGATAGTGGAAGTTTTTGAGGGATTAAAGTAGCTTGGAGCTGGTATTAATGGGTGGTGTTTGTTGCTGTTTGCAAGATGAATGCGATGATTTAACTAATCCAAACAGCTCTGTTTATCGAAACTGTATATTCCTTCATTGCTTTGTACAGAACTTCTTGGCTGTGGTAAACTTCTCAATTTTATTTTATTTTTTTTTTTGGGTAAAGGTACTCTGACATGGTACAAATTCAATTTAAAGATTTAAATTTGATTGCACAGCACAAGGCCGTTCTCTCAGACATCTGACTATTGCTGAGCAGTATGAATTTGTCCGCATTCCACATGTTTAATTTAGGAATCTAGGTCTGCTTTTTCGCCTACAATCTTATAGATGTATGGCCCCGTTGCCTGAATAGTGAGTTAGTGACATTTTAAATTTTTGATATATGCTTGACCAGGCTTACATGGTAGCAGTGATGTATCGGTTGTCACTTTGCATGCACATTAAAGCTTTGCTTGTGTGTATTTATAGACTGTTAGTGGTGGCTTCATGTTCTTCCTCCCACAGCCTTTGCAGCCCACGAGAAACAGGCTTTTCCAAAGAATTACTGCAGCATTCTCTAATTTACTTTATGTGTTATAATTTTGAATTTGTTATGTATGTTCAGAGTCACAGTTCGATCAAATGCTTATATTTCCCAGATTTAAGGATGCATTACGGAATTAGTTAATATTGTACAGACAATGGGTATTTTGGTCCAATCCCTCATGTATTAAAATGGTTGTAGGAATCTCTCAACTCAAAATAATCCAAACCTTACTGATAGCTAGCCTGGAATCGTTTCAGTTGATTAGGATCATAATTATTACATATAGGATGTTAGGACTTCTCTGGGTAGGAAAATAAATTAAAATTTGAATGTAGGATACTAATTCTTGTATTTTGCAGTATACATCATTGTTCCGCAGAGAAGAGCATGTAACGGCTTTATCGACTCAGGGGTCAGCATCTCTGAATTCAGCTGCATCACTTGATAACTCTCTAGATGACATGTACCATTCTCCTCCAAGGCCTTTGCCATACGATGCAGATCCAAGATATTTTCGCTTGCAGCGGGATGGACTGGTCTCAAGGAGGGAGAAAGGCTCTAGTCATTCTCGCGAGGAAGTTGAATCATTGAGAAGAAGTGAAATTGATGAAGAGTCGATACCTCTGAGGAATACAAACAAATGGAATGAGGTTACCTGTGATGAAGGATCTAAAGATTACAATTCAAAATATTCACTGAAACTCTCAACAACTAAGTCAACAACAGGATTTGATCATATTTATACTTCTTCAGAAGACGAAGATGTCTGCCCCACATGTCTTGAAGGTAAGAAAAAGGAACTTTTTAGTTTTATGGTGTTCTATGGCAGCTGTTGTAAAAGTATCCTTGTGTACTGTATAAAATATTGTAAGACACATTCTCTTAGGACAAACCCGGTGATAATGGTTCTGTTATTCCCACATGATATCATTGCTCGTACTGGTCTCATTATAATTTTCTAAAGTTAATTTGTTTCAGATTTCATGTCTAAAACAGAATTGGTCATTTCTCTCTAATTTGGGGATAAAATTGGGGGAGAAAAGAGTAGTTTGACTGGTGTAGCAGCATTGATAAAGAGTGCTGTAGTTCTTGAAAGTTTTTTCAGAATCTGGATTATTTCTTTGCTTCTCTTTGGATGCATTTTGGTTTGAGTAGGTAATTGCTTGGGTAAGCTAAGGATTCTGATTATTCATATGATTTGAGCATCTCTTTCTGCAGAGTATACTAAAGAAGACCCAAAAATTGTGACAAAATGTTCTCACCATTTTCACCTGGGCTGTATATACGAGTGGATGGAAAGAAGTGATAACTGTCCAATCTGTGGCAAGGTACGTCTCATCTTCATTGTTCTCGTCTATGTCTGACTGACATTAATTGCATTAATTTGCATGCTTGATTTTGTTTCACAATGGATTTTCTCCTATTTATTCCAAACTTCTGGCAGATAAAAGTTTATCTTTTAAATAGCAGTGAGTTTCTCTCTCTTTCTTTCTTTGCTTGTGTTCTTTTTTGTTTAAAAAATAAGCCAAAATAGTGCCTTTTCCACTTGCTCTTCTCTTTTTGGTTCCCTCTTCTCTCTCCTCCCACGTATATACAAGCATATGTTTTTGTGATTTACCTGTAACTCTTTTGCAGTTTATATACTGTTTTATAGTACTGTTGAACATTTTTAGAGCCTCCAACAGACTCTTTTAAGTGTAAGATGCTCTCTAATTAAGAGAGCCAAACCTTTTGAACTGAGCTCAAATGTACTCTTTATTTTAACATTTTTTGGAGAGCCAGACTCACTCTTTATAATTTAACATTGCAAACTTAAATAATCATTTCTTGGTTTGGCTAAACCATATTTGATCTTATTGTTCAAAGACATTTTAAACTATAAATATTAATTCAAACTAAGAGAATATTAAATGCTTCTTGAGATGAGTCAAATAAAGAGCTAAAAGCATAGAGCTTTTTGGAGTAGATTAAATTTTTACACTTTATATCTAAGATGCTGTCTAAAAATGAAGAGGCTACTGGAGATGCTCTAAAGTCTCAAAGTCTCAAGTCATTCACTTCAAATGGGTTTATTGGCCTTTGGGAAGAATTTAAATTTCCTCACACAAACAGCCATGCCCTGCAGCTTGTCATTGATGTTCATTATTGCTTACTGCTATTCTATTATAATTTTCTTTTGTATACATATTCTCTGTCATTCTTGTTAATGTTAGAGATACTACAGTTCAATGGGTACTTGAGTGCTTGCTTCCTTTTTCTTTTGTTTCAGAGTTACTATGGCTTGCCAATAAATCCATGTTTCCCTGGTGAAATTGCTCAGTAAAAATAAAGTTGATTCACTAAGTGTAATGTTCAATATGTTCTATATGTCCAAGAAAAGGAACCAACTGTAGATGTGATATATGGCTTACTGACAAAGAAAGTAATATATTGGAAGCCATTAAGTACAGGACTAACTGGAAGCTTAGTAGGTGATGTGTTTCTGAAGAAAAAAGCAGCATCCAAATAACTCAATTGCATCGTTGATTGTGGGTAGCTTGCTTGAAACTTGATAAACTAGGAGATTAGTAAAATTTAGAAGAAGGGGTTAGATTTTAGCATTTAGGTGAAAAGAGTAGCTGATGCTATATGTTTCCAAAAGAAATTGCTTGATGTGTCAATATATTGCTGTCGCTCGTTAGCCAAAATCTTAATCTGGCTATGAAATTAAAGTTCCTTGATACATATTGTGCCCGTCTATTAATTTCTGGAAATGGAAACAAAGTTACATGGTTATTATGTTACCGCATATATGGACTTGTTTTATTTTTTTGGATGTCCCAAATATATAGGTTTGTTTCTGTATTGAGAAGCTTAATTTACTTTATTAATTTACCCCATATTTAATACTTAGTTTTAGCTATCAATTCTGAATTGTAGTCTTTAAATAAGGGCAAATTAGGAACACGGTTTACAAAATATATGTTTCCGATATTATTCATAATCTTTGTGAAAAGTCAAATGATCCAAAATAAATGGGACGGAGGGAGAATCTCTGGTCAGCTTAGCATACATGTTGACTGCCGCAACTTAGATTTTGACTGGACGGAGGGAGTATCTCTTCACTTATAAATTTGACTGGTGGATTTAGATTTTGAGCTTGAGTTCAGGGTAGCAGGGTCAGCACAGGCCCAGTTTAGATGCCAATCTACAATCTCACTGTGATAGCCTCAATCCCACATCTCTTGGGTGAAGAAAAGTAGACCAATTTATAAGTGAAGAGACCCACTCCAACTGACACGAGGCCTTTTGGGTAGAACCCAATAGCAAAATCGTGTAGGCTTGGCTTAAAGCGGATAATATCATGTCAAAGTGGAACGGGTCGTTACAGATGGTATAAGAAACGAGCCCAACCAGAAGTGTGGCCAACAAGGACGTTGGCCCCCCCTTAGGTGGGGTGATTGTGATAGTCTCAATCTCACATCGCTTGGGTGAAAAAAATGAGACTAGTTTATAAGTAAAGAGACCCACTCCAACTGACATGAGACATTTTTAGTAGAACCTAAGAGCAAAACTGTGCAGGCTTGGCCCAAAGCGGATAATATCATGCCAAAGTGGAGCGGGTCGTTACACTCACCCTCTAAGAATATCCATGTCGACTACAACTAGCAGAAACTATTCTTAGTCTTAGATGCTAAGTTGAGGGAAAATGAAAATTAGCAATTCTTCTTCAATCCGTGCTTTCTTTGTAATGCTTAGGTACCTTTGCTTATGTCAATCTTGCTTCATTGGTGGGTTGGCTTGTGAAGGATATATATCTCTCAGATGACAACTTCCCGATCACCGTCCCAATGCCCCCTTTTTCCTGGGTAGATGGATTTACACCTTCGTTGCACTGGTATGCTGTGATTTATTTGGATCACCTGTGTCAAAGTAAAATTTAGATGGAAGAAATTTGGAATTCTTGTCAAATCTGCAACCAATGGAAGAGGTCTATTCTCTGTGTTTGCTCAAAATAGTTTGAAGCCTATTTTGCGTGAAGCTCAATAGAAGAAAATGATATATTATTGAATAATTCTATTTGCACGTAAAAGTAAAGAATTTGACTGAAGCCTGATAAAGAATAATGTCACTGTAACATAATATTTAACTTGTCAATTGCCTCAAGGATCTGTTGTTCATATAGCGCTTCATGAAATTAGAATTTTTTATGGGTAAATTTGGAACTAATTAGTAAACATAAACATGAATACATACATGAGATAACATACTTGGAACATGTCGAGTGAAAAGTTCTTATTTTTATGGGACTCCATGGACAGAAATTTTGCCCTTGATAAAAGTGTTGTTGAAGAGATGAACATTGGGTAGGATCCTGGTTCTATGAACGTTAGAATACTGAAGTACAAAGTCATGGTCAAACGATGGTACAGATCAGTCAAACGATGGTAGAGATCAGCAGCGTTAAACAAGATTTGTCATAATATGTATACAGGTCGATGGCCTCCATGTATCTGCAAATGATTAACATTTTTTAAACTCTCATGTATCCAATTATATTTAAAAAATAAAAAATAAAATAACAGATTATATGCTAGCTTCACTACAGATTGATTATTACAGAAGAAAACTAACAAGCTATCTGTATTTTATTTTGGCTTTTAGGTGATGGCATTTGATGAGACGCCTTGATCTCATCTCTTCCCAAATTGTATGGGTGAAAACAGCAAACAAACCACGAGATATAACAAATCTGAAAGTGTAAAGTCTCTGTGAATACCGCATCATATTGTATAGTGATATTATTATTCAGCAAAATGATCTCTCTGTACTGCATTTTCTTCTCTCTTTCCCCTCAATTGCTTTGACACTATTGTATCTTCCGCGCTGAAAATGCGTCTGGCCGAAATTCCACTAACGGTTACTGTATCCATTGTGTATTGACTGTGTGCTTGAAAGATTATAGCGGAGTTGAACTTCGATGAAATTGTGTGTGTTCGACGGAACTTAAGTAACAGAACAACTGGATCTCGGTTCACCCTTGAAGATGCCCCCTGTACATACATCTCCAAAAGCCGTGGTTCAAATAAAAAACGTGAAGGTAACAATTGGTAGTCGAAGACGGTGGTGGATTTGAAATGTGTGATTAGTTACATCTACAAATTCAGAAACTTATATAATTTGTTTGGTGATGAATTATGAGTACAATAATTTGAGTTAGTAGTATATTTTAGAGGGTAATTTGCAGCGAAGGTTCCCAACCTTTAAATTTGGACCAAAAGACACCCTCAACCTTTGTGAAATTAGCACTTTTATCCAAATAGATGTATTTTATCATTAAGTTGTTTATTGTCAGTGACCATTTGGCAACCAATTAAATGGGATTGCATTATAACTAAAATTAAATTTCAAAATCACGCAATGGGAAAATATAGAACAGTGACACATGTACATAGAAAAATGATAAGTTTGTATAATGGAAAAAAAATTAAAATTAAGTTTCACATTTTTTTGGGTCATTATGACAACATGTGACTTCTATGTACTTTTACTTGAAGTGAATTTAAAATTTAATTTTCAATTATAATACGATTCCATTTAATTGGTTGCCAAATAGTCACCTAACAGTTTAAATAAAACACATCTATTTGAATGAAAGTGTCAAGTTTTTAGAAGTTGGGGACCCCTGGTCCAGATTTAAACTTAAGGGGACAGAAATGTAAATGGATGTAATGGTTGGAAACCTTTGCTGCAAATTAACCTATTTTAAATTTAGAATATGTAAAACTTGAATAGCCACCCTTTAAGTGATGAGGTAGTCATGTTAAACTTAGCTCACAAATAAATGTGATAATATTTGGTGGTTCCACATGTTTTTAATTTGAAATATGACTAGATTATAATTAAGCTCAATTGATATATGTTCCCAAACGAACCCTAAATTATTTAATTTGGATATGATTCTCAGGATGAAATGAAACACGTAATTACCTATATATGGCATTAAGCACATAATTTATTAAGTTCAACCAATAAACAAATGCCCAAACATTCTATTAATGTTACTTCAGTCCACAAGTCATCCATATATATGACTCAAAAGTAGGGTACCTTCTTTTTATATATTCTAATGCCCCATTATGTGAACTGGTATCAAGAACCTTCTTAATGCAAACTTTAATAATATCCCATCACTAGCTTTTAATTATATCTAAAATAATTGCATGAGCCTCAAGATTAAGTATAGACCAATATGTGTTGCATTACGATTGGAACATAAGCCATTTTCGAAGAAGCACACCAAACCCCCACTAATTAGTTTTCCGGCATAGCTAAGATTATTATGCTTTATAAGTTGAACAATCATACGTTATTGATGTCGTCATTTAACAGAACTTCTTGTGACTCATTATAAAAATTATGCAAAAATATTTAATAGTAATATAATAATTATGAAATAATCCAAGCTAACTCATGTTGAATATATAGTTTTTCAAAGGCAAAACAATGGTGAGATCGCAATCAAAATATCAACCTCTAATCTTGTTCAAACCTCTAAAATTCGTGGCTGGCTTTACTCTTTCTTTGTCAAGTGTTATCAATCTAGTTTTTGTGATTTGTTTCACCTTTGTATTGTGAATATAAGAATTTCAGATTCTTTCTCTCTGATTTTTCAACAACATAAAAAGTCTAGGTCTTGGAAGATGTGGTTCTTTTTTTCTTTTTCTTTTTTTTTTTTTTCCATTTTTGTTTTGGGTTGTGTGTGTGTGTGGGGGGGGGGGACAAGACAACCAAATGGGTAAGAAATATGTTCTGCTAAGTATTTACCGTTAGCAAATTCAATTAGGTAACTTCAATCGTAGTGTGCATTTTTGTACGGCGACAAAGATTTCAACGCAACATTTGTTCGAGTTTCATTGGTTAGGTGCCAAACTTAGTAAAATATAATGACACACGGCAGATACTCTGAAGTGGAAAAGATTGATCGATTTGGTAATAAATAACAAAGCGTTGTACATTTTAATGTTAACGAGATCAGCTAATGCTCTGAAAAAGACTCTGAAATGACAGTCAGAATAAGATATATATATATATAAAAGAGAGAGGAGTTGGTTTATATATGGTTTGTGTTAAATGTTAATTATACAAACTGTTGTAGACAACAGAAACGGGAGAAATTTTAAGGTTTTTCATCAATGGCGAGTTGGGGTGTTCCTGAACAAGGCTGGAAAAAAGGGCCATGGACACCTGAGGAAGATAAACTTCTAATTCAATATGTAAGCCAATATGGTGAGGGAAGATGGAGTTCTGTCTCCAGGTGTTCGGGTA